>BQNB010093781.1:0-10548 GCA_026074375.1 Tanacetum coccineum
ATCTTTGTTATTTTGGAATCTTCCAAGGTAACAAACTCTTTATATACTAAAGAATCGATCAAGGCGTGGGATCAACAGTTGGTAGATGCCGGAATAATGAAAGAAGTCCATTATCACAACTGGCTATCTAACTCAGTCATGGTCAAGAAACACGATGGAAGTTGGCGAATGTGTGTAGATTTCAAAAATCTAAACAAAGCATGTCCTCGGGATGGTTATCCACTGCCGGAGATAAATTGGAAAGTAGAATCTCTTTGCGGATACCCCTTCAAATGTTTCCTGGACGCATACAAGGGGTATCACCAAATAAAAATGGCAAAGGAGGATGAGAAAAAAACGGCATTTATCACAAATCAATGGATATTTTGTTATTCAAAGATGCCTTTGGCTTAAAAAATGCCTGAGCGACCTATCAGCGTTTGGTAGACAAGGCATTCCAAAGACAGATAGGGCGCAACCTGAAGGTATATGTCGATGACTTGGTCATAAAAAGCCGCACGGAAGAAGAAATTATCCGCGACATAGCCGAAAAATTCAAAACTCTTCGGTAAATAAACATGAAGCTGAATCCAAAAAAATGAGAGCCTTCCGGCATAATCTGCTCTAAATTAGCAAGAGTTTTGCCACCAGTGCCGGAAGTAAGGGAAGGATGGTCCGTCCTCAACTTCTTAGCAGGAAGAGCGTCGCTTTGCTTCGCCAATCTTCTCCTTTTAACCTTTTTAGGCTGTTCCGAAACAACCCTTTCCTCACCCTGCCTGACCGCAATGGCATCCTCATCCGGATCAGCCAAATTCAGATAGGCGTCCTCTGGGGCTACATCCTCCTGCCTTTCCTCAGTCAGAACGGGAACCTCCGCAGCCGTAGCAGAGCTGCTACCCCCCAGCGGCGGGAATGACCAGAGGCATAAAACAATCTTTGGTGCTCTCCAGCAACGTCACCTGATCAGCCCCTTTCTGAACCTCTACCGCTCGGACTTTTCGAGGATCAGCCGTCTGAATGAAATCCAACAAACCCATATCTGCAAGAGAAACGCCAAATGATCAGGACTTATAATAATAAAAAAAAACGCCGCCACAAAAAAGAAATAACACCCACCCGATCCATTGCAATACTCATAAGATGGATAAGAATTATCGTCAAAAGGATAATACTTGCTCAAGCCCACCTCGCATAAAAAGTACTCCGGGTATCGATGAAAAGGAGCTTTATGGCTCTCAAGAAGCCTGACGGTCTCCTCTTAACGCGCAGTAAGAAGGGGAGCGAAATCTTTTTCAAGGATGCCCCCCGTATATAAAGGAATGGAAATGGGAAAGGCACAAGAATCAACCCAAAAAAATTGATTAGTCCAGCTTTTAATGGAATCCGGAGGTTTTGTAAAGCAGGACGGAGCTGTGGTAGAGCGCTTGGCAAAAGAAAACAATCCATCGCTATACGAACGGGTGTAAAAGGCGCGGAACAAGGTTAAGAACACGCGTCAGAACCTCAAAATGGGATACCCGGGCCGCACCAAAGGGAGACAATTGGGAAATATGTATACGGAAGTATTTGTGAACGAAATCCTATAACCGCAATAATCAAAAATCCTAGTATATACGTTTACTTTACAGGCCGGAAACTGGATAATGGTCTTATCACGCCCTGGAGCCGTAGGATGCACCCCGGCCGGAATATAAAAGGCCTCACAAAAGCTATCTACCATTTCTTAGGTCATAATAGATTATTTAGCAACAGATTTAGCCATTTGGAAAGATGGATGAGGAAAAGTCCAAACCTGAAGTTCGAAGAGACCTTAAAAAGAAGAGGACGAGGTGTCGAAGAAATCAACAATGGTGAAAAGTAGAGATGTGGAATAAGGAACAGTAAAAAAAGGAGGAGGTATTTATACCCTTGGTATATTTATTTTGACCCATAGCCAGATGACGACACGTGTAACCCAATCACTTGATCAACGGTAGAGGATCGCCTGGGAAACCGTTTAACAGTTGTAAAAATGTCACGTCATTCAGAAGATAAAAGGACAGCGTTGGTCCACGTCACCTATACGTTACCAACTCAGTAAAGAAGCGTCGCAGAGAAAGTACATGACCGCGGAAGGCGGCAAATCGTTAGCAATGAACCTGAAGTCTAGCACTGATCATCGCACGCGAAACATGGTCCGCAGGAAATATCATACTAGACTGGGGGGCTTAATGACGTAATAATATTAATAGCCATCCTGCCGGGCTTGTGCCACATTGACAACATGGGCTCCTGTCCCAACTGATTAGTCATTTGCCGAACTAAAAACCCTACTCCTGCATTGGTTACGGCCCGGACCCAACAAACGGGCGCGGATCTAACTTTAGGGTACTTCCGTCCGCGGAAAGCACACGCGTCCGTACACATGGTTATTGCGGTACCTTGTCTGACAAGGGACCCTCTCCGGCCACTAACGAAACATCCAAAATATTAGGAAACCTTAATATTTCGTTCGCCTATAAAAAAGGACCCTCTGACACAATGAACAATACAATTTTCTCACTTTATACTCTCATATTTTCTCTCTTTATATGTTTACTTACTTTCACGCCGGAGTCTAACCAAGGGGTCCGTCCCCACGGTAAGGCTAACGGTTTTTATCTGATTGTGCAGGAAATCGTCACTTCTCTTGCTCTAGTACAAAACCCAACGCTCAAATCATCTGGAAGCCCAACCCAACACAGGATTTGAGCCCAGATCTACACCCGACACATATTTTGTACCAACAGAAATAATTAGGCATATAATCTTCTGTCTCCATTCCAAGATGATCGGCTCAATGTTATTTTTAGATTTCTAAAGCTTTCTTCAAGGTGTCTAGCGGGGAAGGAGGCTCGAGACAATCAATCAAATTAAACATATGCGACAAGGGCTATGGAATAATTCATTGAGTGTGGTTTAAAATATGGGGGGAAGCTTATTGCCTGAGTGGCCTTCTGAGCAAGAAACTCTTCCTCGGAAAAATTAACACGCGAGTTTCTAAAATTTTGTTATGCACAACTTTATCATATTTTTGGCCATTTACAAAATCTAGCACAAATTAACGGTTGAAAAATAATATTAACTGAATTTGTAGAAATATTAAGTTGTATTCTTTTTATCATTTAACATTTAAAAATGTGAGTCGTGACATTTGTGATAACGAGTCATGTCCGGTTTACGTAACTTGTTTATACTATTATAAATAATTTTATTTAAATAGAGAATTGCATATATATCCATTCAAAAAATCATAATTGCATATATATCCTATCTAAATTTTTAATTACATATATATCATTCTCACACGTTAAAAATGTCAAATATATCCAAATAACCATTTTAGACATATTTAAAACAAAAAAATATCACAAATGGAATGTGCAAATTAATGAGAGTGATAGCTAGAATTCAAAGTGTTTGCTGGAAATTAAAGATAAAATGGTTGACAAGAGAGATGGGAGGAATATCTGTATGTGGTGTGATAAGTGGCATGACAATAGGCTGCTCATTGATAAAATCTCCAATAGAGACCTCTATGATGCAAGGATTCCTAAAATGATCAGCATTGATGACATGATTGATAAGGGTGTTTGGAAATGGCCTAATGAATGGAATAGTAGTAAATTTAAGGTGATAAAAATCAGGCCTCTTAGACTTCAAACTGGAATGATTGATAAAGTCAAATGGAAGGGTAAAGATAATACATTGGTTCCTTTTAACACCACACTGGTGATGGAGACTCTAAGTCAAAATTATGAAAAAAGTTAAATGGTATGAGATTGTTTGGTTCAAGCAATGTATTCCTAAGCATGCCTTTTGTGTGTGGTTAGTCATGAGAGGAAGGCTTCTAACTCAAGACAGAATTATGAAATGGGGTCAAGTTACTGGCCTGTTATGCCCTTTATGTAGCAAGATATGTGACTCCCACTCTCACTTATTCTTTCAATGTGACTATGCTATAAAGATCCGGAAAGCAATGGCTGAGAAATTGAACTTAAGAAAGATTGGGTATAAGTGGGAGGAGATTATTTCTGATTTAATAGAGACAAAGAATGGGAACAATATTTAGAGTATGGTTAGAAGAACAAGCCTTGCTGTTGTGGTTTACTCCATCTGGCATGAAAGGAATAAAAGGATATTTACTAGGGAAAAAAGAAAGGTTACTGAGCTTCAATAGTCAGTTAATGAAGTCATCAAGCTTAAAATGATGAACTTAAGAGTAAGAGAATCTAATACTGTGAAAAAAGTTGCAAAAATTTGGGGAATCTAGTTTAAAAACCTCAAAGTATAGTGTTGTTTGAAGATAAATAGGTGTTTGAAATAACAGTTTTGGGAATGCATCAGTTACAGTTTTCTTTGTAACTGGTGGTGCTGATTATTTTGTAGACCTTTGCAATGGGATAATTCTAATATCTTAGAGTTTTGAGAGGTAGTGCTTCCTTATTGTCTATTGTTACCCATTTAGTTGTCCTTGGGAGGAACTGATGGGTTCTTTGGGTCAATTTGTGAACCTATTCTTATATAATGTACCATAAGGAAGGTTGTCCCATTATGGAGGGTAAAAGATCTGGGTGGGGAGTGCATGATGGTTAAAATAGTGAGCTGTGAAAGATGAAGCTACTTGGTCCAATCAATGCACTTCTAAGGAGGCTAGGAAGGGTATGGGTGAGGGAGTGTGTTCCCTGGCTAGTGATGCCTAAGCCTATTGGGTTGCTTTTCATGCAGTGGGGTTGGGCTACTGTTATGTTTTGTCAATCTTAAGCTTAGGAAATGTAGCTAGCTGGGTATAACCCCTCATCCATTATGAATGGGTGATATACCTTACACGATGATGCCAATTGTAGTTTTCATCTATGGTTATTATGGGTGCTGGTTGAATGACCATTGGATGGGCTGTGATTGGAAATGTAATCATGAAGGTATGGTATTGGTGAATCATGGTGAACTTAAAATCCTTAGAGGATCTCTATCTAATGTGCCTATGTGAATGCTTCATCTGAGATGTTGGAATAGTTCTGTCAGAGAAGAATGTAGCTATGTTTGACATCCTCTGTATTGCAGTTGGATGTTTCTGATTTTAGTTTGGTTGTATTAATTGTTGTATCTAGATATAGGTCTGTATATATCTTTGTTATTTGTTGAAATCATTTGATAATTAATAAATTCACCGTTTCACAAAAAAAAAACAAAAAAATACATAATAAATATAACTTAAACATAAAATGTTTATTATACCCTTCATATACATCAACAAGAAAAGCATACGTACTCGTATTCAGTCAAGGACTCTAATTGTTCGACAGTGATAAACCCCGTAGGTTATGATTTATTATTCATCACCATTTATAATGATGTAAAACATAATGCCCTAAACCCACAAACCGGGCTTGGGCCTATTATCTACTAATACTCCCTCGCAGTCCGAGCGGCGAAATCGCGAAAGCTCGGACTGAAGTAGTAAACTAGAAAAGAGGAAAACAAAACATTAATCTAATAAAAACATTAATGTAATAAAAAACGAACCGGCTTGTGACCGAAGCACGAACAACAATATAAGATTGTGTGGATTTGGGGACTAGCACTAATCACCACACAAAACGGATGAAACCAAAGTATCCCAACCAAACGGGATAACCCAAAGTAATCCGAAACATAAAGATCACCCCCAACGGTTCCCTTTTCCATACAGAAAACATCATTAATTAAAAGAAAAGCAAACGATTACGCACATACAAACATATTCTCACAAACACTCAGATCTGCCATATTAGTGGATAATAGGCCCAAGCCCGGTTTGTGGGTTTAGGGTATTAGGGTTTACATCATTATAAATGGTGATAAATAATAAATCTTAACCTACGGGGTTTTATTATTGTCTAACATGGTATCGGAGCGGGTCTGATCCTCAGACCTAGGTGGCTAAGTTGAGCCGCCTCCACTAAACCACCCGTCAAACCCTAACCTTCTCCTTAATAAAATACCGTTCCAAATCCATTATCCATTATCCACATATATACATTAGTTGGTTGTATGGATCATCTAGAAAGACATATTTGGTGCGTTAGTAATTTTGAAGACATTCACGTATACCAAATGGCCTTCAAAAGGGCTAAGAAGCTGGTTTTGCTTATGGAAAAGATGATGGGGCACAATTTTTGAAATTATTATAGGCGACACGGCTACGCATCTCAAATGCTACAAGTATGAAGTGGGATTTTTTTAAGGATCCACAGGTTTTTCTTTTTTTTATGTTAAAAAAGTTATGTTTTGTCAATTGTTAGTGATTTGTGTTATTGTGCTAAGGTTATAAATCCACACAACCGCGCGTGATTTGTGTTGGTGATTTGTGCTAAGGTCACAAATCCACACAATTTGTGTTGGTGATTTGTGCTAAGGTCACAAATTTACACAACCGTTATTTGTGTTGGTGATTTGTGCTAAGGTCACAGATCCACATAATCGTATTGTTTTAGTGTTTATTTGTTTTAATGTTTTATTTTGTTTTCTGCTTCAGTTTGAGCTTTTGCGATTTCGTCGCTCGGACTGCGAGGGAGTATTAGTAAATAAATGGTAAATAGGCCCAAGTCCATTTGTGGGTTAGGGTATTAATGTTTCATCATTATAAATAATGGTCATTAATAAGATTATACCTGAATTAGTTTCCATTCTTAAATGGCTTCTTATTTTTAACACACGAAAATTGCATATAGTATTGTTTGATTTTAAATTATCATATTCATAGCTGGTTGAATTTATTATATATGGGACCATTCAATACAAAATCATTTTTTTGTACAGAACCACTTTGGACCAATAGAAATTTAGTATATTATTAAATGTTTTTCTTAATTCAAAAGGGTATAATAGTCAAAACACATTTTAACTTTTTTTTTGAATTTTTGAATTTAAAAAACGTTTTTTTATTTCCTTAATTTTTGGAATTATTTTTTTTTTAAATTATACTTTTTTAAGTATACATGTTTTTCAGAAATTAAGGTGCATATGTGTTTTTTTTTAATATTGTAAATTTACATATGTTTCTTGCGTAGAATTGTTTAGACATCAAACTTATTTTCTTTAAATGGTAATTGCACTTATGTTTATAGTTTACATTTTTCAATCTTTGAAATTTATAACAAAAAACATAAACATATACATGTAAACTCTAAATTTATAACAAAGCAAAAACCTAAATACAATACACAAATTTTGATATTAAATGAAATACAATTAAATTACAATATGGATGTGCAAGAGATTAAAAAACATGTGTGCACGCTTCAAGAACATATATGCACGGCTTCGAAAACATATATGCACGGCTTCGAGAACATTTGTGTCTTGCTAAATATAAATGTGCACGTCATCAAAAACATGTGTCTTGCTAAATATAAATGTGCACGTCAGCCAAAAACATGTTTACACTCTTCGAAGAACATACGTGCACGCTTCACTTTCTCATCAATGTTTTTGAACTATATGAATAGACTTCCAATAACATATGTGCACGCTACGATTCTTCGTCAATATCATTAGAACATATATGCACCATTTTTAAAAACATATATGCACTCTACAATTTTTTGTGACATCCGATACTTTAACTACATATTGAGAGAAACATACATGATTATTAAATTCACGAATAGATTATCCATTTTTTACTCTAAAAACCACCTATGAGTCACTAAGCAATTTATAAACTAGCTATTTTTACAATATGACAAGTCCGTTAAAAGCAATCCATCATTTGTATTCCAAAATAGTAAAGAGATGCGAAAGTAATATGTTACTTTAGATATGTGTAATTGGTGAACACCAATAAACAATTAGCACGTTACCCCCTTTCTTGTAATCATAATTAACCAACCCGACACGCCCTTTTTTACCTACTAAAAAATACTTGTATTAACCGGCCACTAATTGGTCTTGATTACATCTATTAAACGTCACGTGTGTTGTGAATAGAATAAAATAAGATTCAAATTTAGTACCTCTAATGGTATTGCAAATGTCGGATTAAACGCTGATAGAATTGACACATTCAATCATTACACATCTGACAGTTGAGCTCATATATATCATCCTTGACCTTCTTCAACATTCATAGACTAGGATATGGCATTAGGGCAACATCATTTTATATGTACATATATTCCTATCTTTCCATGCTTTCAACTACCTCTCTGTTTCACCTGTTCCGTTCAAAAGATCCAAAAACATGCGTATTTATCTATACCATTATTTATAAATGGTTTTTATTATGTGAAAATTATAACATGGCTTAATAAATTTTACCTTGAAGCAAACCCAAGATATCCTAAGCTGTTGCACATAAAGTAGGAGGTAGGCTCGGTCCAACAACAAAAGATTTGTTAAAACAAAAAAAAAGATTCATTCACGATACATTAACTAATTATAACAATTATATCTTGCAATAACACCACATAACCAGGGAACTCAAGAAAATAACATATACACACTAGTCATAAAAGTTCAAATCCAATTTCACCCCCAAAAAAAGTTCAAATCAGATAAATCAAATAAATTAAAAACATAGAGGTTTTCATAAAAGACGAAACCAACACCCAATCAGTCATTATAGACAATTAAACCAACACCCAATCAATCATTATAGACGATTAAACAATCTAATGAATAAGGTAGATCGGTGGCTATGTGATGTTATTTTCTTGTTCTTGTTTCAATTGAATACGAACCTACATGTCCGATCTAGAGAGAGGCGGTGTAGAGGGTTGAGGGTGGCGATTATTAGATTTGAGAGTGTTTAACCCGATTGGGGAGGTTATTTTAAAAGAAAGTGTGACAATTTTCTAGCAACTAATAATTTTTAAATTACTATATTACCCTTTACTAATTAATTTCATTTTACATAACACTCTTTTAATTTAATGCAATTACATTAATGGCACAAGTGACCTGATCCATTGGTTAAATGATCTAATGGTTTAATATATTAATATTGGTTCTGTAAAAAAGTGATTCTGCATTGAAAATCTCACTTATGAGATAGATGAAACGAAAATTAATTAGTTGTTGATGATGGCACCATTCTATTTCGTTCATATTATTTGGTTATTTGGTTTTCCAATGGTTGTGCTTTCATTTTGGGCAAGTGGAGATTAATTGATGAAGATTAGTGATTATATTTTTTTGGTATAATCCATGAGCAGGTATTTTTATGAGTAGAATAAATGAAGATTAGTGAGCAGGTATTTTTATGAGTATAATTCATGAGCAAGTATTTGTTGGAGATTAATTGATGAAGATTAGTGAGTAGGTATTCTTATGTTGTTGAAGAGAAGGGCATAATAGACATTTTATGCTCAAATTATATTTTTAATATATTTTTTGTGTTTTTAATATACATAATATATGGCATTTTAAAGGCTTAAGAAGGATATATATGCAATTAAAAGTTCATGTTGGATATATACGTAATTATAAGCTTTTGGAACGATATATATGCAATTCTCTCTTGTTTAAATGTATGACTAGTTTTATGACTAAATAAATGTGAAAGTTGTTTATTGGTTTGTGAAATAGTATGTCATCAACAAAATGCTGACACATATGATTAAGCATACCAATTATGCATGTCAATCAATGTCCTATGTTTGAATATTTTTTACGAGGCTAATTACACGAAAATGTATCGAACTTGTCACTTTTTGTAGTTCTGTGTAGCCAACTATTTATTTTCTTGTTCTATGTAGCATACTTTTGACTTCGTGTAGTTTCGTGTATAAGATGACCTACAAACCGGTTGATGCCTATGTGGTGTCCCTTTTTCAATGTAGTTTAATACTCCGTAACTTTATTTTTTCATCTTTTCCAATCAACCCAATACCCTTTTTGTTCATCCTCACCTCAAACACCTCATTTCTTGAACATATACATTCTTCACTATCTTTCATAACATCTAAATTAATGAAATACATACTTTTTAAATATCTTTAATTCACACAAGTGAATGATCCTTAATTGATCCTTTAGCCTGAAAATTATTTTCTGATTAGCTTTATACCATCTCAGTTTTGGATGAATTAGTTGGTTTAAAAGGATTTGAACCAACCTTATAATCATCGTGTGAAAGGTGAACTACCAAGGATTACCACTATGAGTCCCACTAGAAGCCGGGTTGGGCACTGGGTGAAGGAGAATGTGATGGGTTTCGTAATGGTGGCTGAAATAGTGGTGGTGGTGAAATGGTAGTGATGGTGGTGGTAAAAGTGGAGAAAAACGGGTGTTTGGTAATTAGTTCTGTAAGTGTGGTGCTAATGGCGAGTGGTTGGGTGACAAGAAATGATGGAGGTGAGTGTGGTGTAGATGGTAGCAGGTGGTGGGTTCCATGGTGGTGGTGGTGGTGGCAGAAATGGATGGTGTTGGTAAAGTAAATGAGAAGATGGTGTTTGAAAGTGAGTTTTATAAGTGTGATGTGTATTCATTTAGTGACTCGGTATAAAAGAAAAAAATTTAAATGGAGAAATGACCTATAACCTGACAAGAAGGTTATCATATAAACGA
>BQNB010093781.1:11024-26279 GCA_026074375.1 Tanacetum coccineum
TCTGTCTTTAGTTTTCTGTCTTCTTTATTTTTTTACGTATAGAGCAGTAGTGTAGATCTGAACCTTATCTATTCATTCTATTTTTTGTCTTGTTTAGTATTGGAGTAGCATAGGATAGAGACCAGTGACACCTTATATGTATTTTTTTTCGTTTTCTGTCTTTTGATTATTTCGAGCAGCAGCATCATATATATGATATTCATTTTTTGCATTTATCGATCTTATCATTCCATTTTTTTATATTCGGTTTCTGTCTTTCAATTTTTTTTGAGCAATAGAGATTAGGTGTAGTGAAAGATAGGATTAGTTTTTTTAGGTTAGCTTATTTAGTAAGGATTATTGTTCCAGCTTATTTAGTGCTTATTGTAACTGCTTATTCGGTTGCTTATTGTGACGCTTGGTGGATTTATTGGAATGAAGTTGGTATATGAGTGCTTATTGTTGGGAATTATACATTCCTGACTTAGTACCGTTAGGTATTGGTATGTGCTTAATTACACATACTATTTTCCATTAAAAAACGGATTTAAATGACTAAAAACGTACCATAAATACATCGTATTTGTATGTCTTGCATTTGTATTGTGCAGGAAATGGATATTCAAGAAAAGGACAAAAAGAAAGCCAAAAACAAACAAAACCGAGCACGGAATGGAAAAGACAAAGTCAAATCGAAGCCAAAGTCAGTCAAAGTCAAAAAGTCAACAAGAAAGTCAACCCCAACAAAGTCAAAAGTCAACCAAATGAAGAAAATACAACTTGAGGGACTAAAATTGCCAAACCTCAAGTTGTATTACAAGAATAAAAAGACAAGGGCTGAAATTGCAAATTGGGTGAAGTATAACTTTAGGGGCCAGTTCTGCCAAGCCTCTAAAGTTGTATCATGAAGGGACGAATTCTGCAATTAGTATATATAGGTTGGAGGGGCAATTTTGCCAAACCTTCAAACCTGTATTATTAAGGACGAAATTTGCAATGAAGATATATGAGATGAGGGGTCAAAGCTGCCAACTTACCCAAAACCATTTTTTCTGCACAACAAAACCCAAGAACCAATCACGGGGTCTCTTCTCCCCTTTTACCTTGCAACCTCTACAACCCCTTAGGTAAAACATCTCCCCCACCTCCACTATCACCACCTCCCCATGTATAATTGCCAAGTTGGCAACCCCACCACTTATAAGCTTTTCGATGGCTTCTAGAACAACTCTCTCTTTCTCCTTTCTAGTTCGAATTCGTGTCTGATTCTATGAAGTGAAGTGTTACGGGATCCTACAGTGATTGACTCAAAAGAAGCACAAAAGAAATTGAAGGCTGGGATTTGTTTTAGAATCACCTCACACAACAAGCACACTTGGGTTTTTGTCTCTACAAAGAAACACAAAAGAAAGCACAACTAGAAGACCCAAGGAGGAAGTTTTTAGTATAAATAGGGCCATTGTAACCCAAGAAAAGGGTCGGTTTTTATCTTTTATTTTAGTTAAATTTCAGCTTATTTTTATGCAATTTTACTCTTCCAAGTCTTGTAACTTTTGTTTTCGTCTTAATGCAAATTTGGAGTTTTCAAGTCAATTCTTGAATCTTTGTATTTCCTTTGTTAAAAGCATTACTTAAGATGTTTTAAGTTCTTATAAAATCATATAAGTCATTTGTTTTAACTCAAATACTAAGAATTTAAGTAAAGTCACAAAAAATTTCACACTCAAATATACCACAGCTTATGGATGATAAGCCAGTTTTGGATGGGCTTATGGACACTACTAGCTTGTCTTTGACAAGCTAGAGCTTGTAGATTAGCTTGTAAAAGCTTAAGTAGCCCTGTTTAAGCAAGGGTGTTGTAAGTCTCTCTCTCTCTCTCGTCTTTTTCTTATTTACTGTAGATCTGCTTATTAGTACTTATTCATTATTTATGTTTATGCTTTGTTATGATGTTTAGTGCTTATCCTGCTTAGACTTCAGTTTAAAAATGATTTGCGCAAATTGCTTAGTTAGTACTGGTAGTGTGTTTAGTTAATGCTGTTAGATTGATTTAGCTTATTTAAGTGCTTATTATTGTTTGAAATCTGCTTATAAGTGTCTTATTTTGTTACTTGATAATCTGTTTTTAACAATTTAGGATCAAATCAGCTTGTAATAAAAAAATGACTTTTGAAAACCGTAAGGGGTGTTTGGAACAAGCAGTACTAACCCATAGTTAGTACTGCTAGTTCTCTTTTGGGATTTTAAAGCTAGCAGTACTAACTCAAAGCTAGCAGTACTAACTCCAAGTTAGTACTGGTAGTTAATACTGTTGGTTCATTTTTGCTTTTTAGCTTATTATTTTTGCTTATTTAAGATTTGCTTAGCTTTTTAGAGTAGATTAAGCCCATTTTTGTTTACTGTCTTTAGTGGGGCTTATTTAAGCTTATTCGCCTTTTCAAAGTAATTTTAAGAGTTTATCAGTTTTTAGTTTTTTTAGTTTATTCTAGTTGCTTATTCTTATGCCTGAGTGCTTATTAGGGATAGTTAAATATCTGTTTTAGCTTATTTGCTTATTTCTTGCTTCATTGTGTTTTATTAAAGCTAGCAGTACTAAATTTAAAGCTAGCAGTACTAACTCCAAGCTAGCAGTACTAACTCCAAGTTAGTACTGCTGAGTTTCTCTTACTTAATTTAGCTTAATTGCTTGCTGAATTTGCTTATTTAGGTTTAGTGCCCAACTTGTCTTGTTTATTTCAATTTTCCATTAGCTTATTTGAGCTCAAACTGCTTATCAGTTAAGCATCTTTTATCACTTTAGGGTTTACAATTTTTGATAATTTAGCTCGCGTTTCTACATGCCTGTCTCATCTTAGGTTTAAATCATTTTAGCTTTCTTTTTTAGGTTTTCCTTAATCGTTTTTGCTTATTTAATTGTAGCAATAGAAAAATCAATCATATCCTTGTCATATTCAAACATCGTTTATCAATTCGTCATTCGATTTTCCATTCAAGCCTCGTTGGGACATAACGACCCGGGAAATCAAACTTCCGGACACATATATATTTTATTTTTGTGAAATTTTAACCAATCCTTGGCTAAAGGTAATTGGTTAAGAGTTTGCTTATATATTATATATATATATATATACTATTGACGAATCAATTTTTGGCGCCGTTGCCGAGGAGGCTGTAGAATCAATTATCGTTACGTTTGAAAATTTGTGTTTGAATTTGTGAATATCTCTTTTATTTTTATAAAAAATACAAAAATATTTTTCATTTCTTTTTAGTATATATTTATAAAACAAAAAAAAACCAAAAATATAAAAGCATTGTCTTAATCAAGAAATAAAATTCATCAATCATATAATACTTTCACTAAAGTATTATTTGCGATCTTTACTTTGAGCGCTTGTGCATTGTCCTTCTCCGGTCTATGCCATCTTGCGATTATGTCTTGACCAACATGCTCATACGGAGTTGGGCATTATCAGAAAGCTTTAAATCTGAGTTTGCGGAAGTACTTTAGTCTAAAAATCTTGAGCTTTGGCTAGATTGTAAATCGAGACGAAGATTGAGCATTTGAATGGGATTGAGGCGTGGCGAGCACCACCGGTTTGACTGCAAGTTTACAGCGTGAGTGTATAAACGAGAAAATTGATTTAAAATCATCGACGTTCACTCGGATTAAAGGAGTTTTGTAACACATCGAGAGTGTCATGTTTTTTATCAAGATTCATCAACGTCAATTCATTTACTGGACCAAACTCGAATATCCAGTGTCACAAGTGTGATTCTACTCAGAATCTCGCAAGATCACCTACCGCAGTGCTGTTTGATGATTACACTGGCGAGGATTTCCATTCGCCTTGTGAGCGTCACACTAAATGAGTCACGTCTAAATGTTCTGGCAAATATCACACTCATGAGTATTGCGTATGACTCTTGACTAACAGGTTGTTACCTGATGATGTTCAACAGTGTTTGAAATGGAATAGTCCTAACGAGTATTTTGATTGATCTCTGGCTCTAGACTCATTAGTGCATTTTGGTTTAGTACTCGGAGTCTTGGAGCAATTTGCCACCTATTCAATATCAACAATCTCGAGTGAGAAGTCAATAAGTAACGTAGTTATCACCGTGACAAATGAGTCAAGTTTCTTGTTAGAGAAATCCTGGAATTGCAGGATGGTTGTGCATTGCACACTGGTCCATGATGTCGTTTCAATGTCAGCAATCAACTGTGATTCTGACAGCATATGTATCGACCCGGTTTTTGCCTTAATTTGTGGAGGCTTCTTTGTATAGACCCTTTATCGCGATTAGCGGGAGGGGGGTCGTGTGTTTATAATTGGCTTTTGCAAACCCGGTCATGGCATTACCTGACGACGTCATTACGTAACACCTTGTTGTGATTGTTCCAGTGTTTGCTCAATCTAGTCGCATTAATTCCCATATAAATTCATCTCCAAATCATAACTAAGGACTGCTATTTCCTAACTTTGGATATCCTTGGGTAGAATACTCCGTCTGGTTGGATCATAGGGATTGATTCCTGAACCTAACCACCTTATTACTTCAGAATCGTACACTGGGGATTAAAGAGGTGGGTGAGATGGTGTGGTGGGTGGGGGGGGTAGTGGTGGTTGAGGGAGTGGGGGCGGAGGGAGGGGGATGTTAAATGGATTATCATTGAGTCAATAGATCATAATTTAATTACATTTTCTCCCCTTTATTTAAACGTACATAAACCTTAGTTTTTTGAAATACCTTTGATTAAAATATGTCTTGAAAAATAGGTGGAGAAAATAAAGTCACATGAATGGGTTTGAACATTTTGATAATGTTTGAAATACATAAGAATGGTCGTTTTGATGTATCCAAGAACATTAAAACTTGTTTTCGGGGAAGAGAACTCCCTCAAAATAGACCTATAGAAAATTGTGTCTTTTGAAACATTGTGAGGGTTGGAGTGTTGAACACACAATATTTGAAAGATATGAACTAGGTCACGGAGAAATTCTTAGAAAAATTACGAGTTCGAAGCGTTGATTGAAAACCAGATGTTAGAGGAACTTCTCTCTAACGGTAAGGGTAAGCGCACTGAAACGTACCACTATCCTTTTTCTTGAGCAAAAACAGAGTGAATTCTTTGAGAAAACAGCTCAAACCGAGAAACGTTAATTTTCCTCGTGTGAGGATAAGTATAAACCTTAATTTATGAAGTTCCGGGTTATGTACTAACATTTGCACATAAGCCTATTTAGAAAATAGAAATGACAGTTTTGAAACTATTTGCAAACTTCTCGCTCGAAATATTCATTTCCACACCGTGTCCCGTAATCGCATTTTCTAAGTACTAAATGTTAGTCGATTCCAAAGACTGTCGAGAAGATTCTTTTGTGAAATTTCTTGATTTTCTGATTTGTGTGATTTTATTTTTGAAGTTTTAAATTTTGTATTTTGCTTTTCTCAAAAATAGATACATGGTTGATGTTGATGATGATGTCAAGGCAGTCGCACGTTCAGAACCTCCAGTTCAGTCTGAGATCACATCTCATACCAATCCTTCTGACAAGAATACTTAAACCTATCCTCAGGAAAGGGCTTTCGTAAACATGTCAGCTAATTGTAATTCAGTGTCTGACAAAATATATTTCAATATACATATTCACTGTTCCTTTTATGAAGTGATACCGAGTAAGGATTGCTTTGTCCGTGAATGTTGTACGGGGTACATGAGATATGCAAGTGTGCTGACTGGATAACGCAAGACAACGGTAATTTGTTGTAGTTGAAGCATAATCTTGAAGGTTTTCCCCCACATTACTTGAGCACAACATGGCAGATAACGCCACATACTCAGCCTCTGCTGGAAGACTATGCAGTGCAATTTTGTTTCTTTGACATCCAGCTTACAAGTTATCACCAAGAACTGTATCCCTCATAAGTGCTTTTCCGAGTATCAAGGCATCCGGCATGATCAGCGTCTAAAAATGCTGTTAGTTCAAAGCCAGAATCCATTGATAACCAGAAGCCGCATGTTAATTGAACCCTTAGTAATTAAAGATCTTTTAACCTCCTTGAGGTGCTTGTGAGTTGTTCGTGCTTGAAATAGTGGCACAATAGCATACTCTTGCCCTAAGTCTGTCTACTAGATGACAAGTACATGAGGACCGCATTCTACTATGATAATCAATTGAGTCTACGGGATACTCACAACACAAAATCTAACATCTAGTTTGGGTTTTGTAGCCAATGTTGTACCAATGGAGTACAGTTGTCCATATTATTGCTTTTTTCAGAATTTCTTAAATCGAAACTTGGCCTGATTGATAAAAATACCTTTTGGGGACTGGTGGGATCTGAAGTCCTAACAAAGAATTTCATCTCCCCCATAAAGGACATATCAAATCTACTGTGCATTAATTTCTCCAAATCATCGAGATTTTGGGTCGTTTGTTTTCTCTGTATCTAGGTGTAGTTTTGTTTTGATATATTAGATTTGTCAGATCCAAAAATTATGTCCATCAACGTAAATTTGCACAAGTAGAATATCCTCCCGCGTATATTACTCTAAATCAGTCATGGGTCTTACTGGAGACCGTATTAAAAAGCTTTGGACATCAAGAAGTTTGATAGTTTATCGTACCAGGCTCTTGGAGCTTGCTTTAATCCATACAAAGCTTCCTTAGAAGGAGACTTTTTTCTGGATATCTGGATCAACGAAACAACCTTCTGGCTGAAGGAGAGAGGGGCGGAGGTGGAGAGAAGCTCCTCCTTCAGTGGACCATTAAGAAATGCCATTTTCACGTCCATCTGATAGATTGGAAAAGACTTGTGTGCTGCGTAGGCAACGAAAATCCGAACTGCTTCCAAGCGAGCAACTGGTGCATAAATGATTCTCAAAATCAACACCTCTCCTGACATAACCTGTTAGCAACAAGTCGGCTTTGTTACGAATCGAGCTATCTTCTCCTTCTTGTTCTTCCATAACCACTTGAGCTTTATAATCATCTTGCCAAATGGTTTGTCGACTATTCTGCACTTTCAGTCTGTCGGAACGATAAGTTCATCTTGCATTGGCTTCGATCCATGCAGAATCCGAGTTGCTACCTTAATGTCTTCGGTTCAACAATACGCACTGTGACGCGACTCATATGCAGCTAACACGCGAGTTTCAGGTCGAGTGCCAGAGCGCGATCTTGTTTGAACTGCATGGATTGACGAGTTTCCACGAACTTGTACTAAAGATGATCTCTGTCCATCGGTAATCATGACGTTGTGGTTTAGAATTGAATGCACAGTCGGTATTTAACATGTAGTTCGTGACGTGCAAGACTCATCCGATCTTCTTGTACCGCGTAGGTACAAAAGGATTGAAAAATTCCATCTTGCTTAGAAATGAGAGCGCGTTCGGTGCTTGAAGCAATTGTTGAGTTTGCCAGCTGTGATCCGTGTGTTGGATTGTAATTATTCTTCACTTAGCAAGGACATGAAGAGAAATTCTAGCCCTTGTTGTGACGAATCTGTCTTTTCTGCTGGGAAGAAACAACATTTTTGGGTCTTATGGGGGCAACGGGGTCATGAGTTGTGTAATCTGACGCTTTTGTCCTTGAGAACAGGCCTGAAGAGACATTTTCAACCACGCGATCTCTTGTCGTTGAGGGCGAGGTCTTGAACTGTTGTGATCAGACATCAATTCTTTGATTATCATCAACTTTATATGAATGGACTCAACTATTAAGGTGTGTGTTCTCTTAGATTGTAAACACGAGAATATCCCTTCGACTGGTAAAAGAGCGTGCCCACCATGACACATGGATCCCCTTTTTCTTTCATCTTATCCAGATTTTCCCCATCTCTAGTTATGTAGCAAGTGCAACCAAAGCGATGAGAAGATTTATTTATTGAAGGATTTCCGACTATTACTAAAGTGCGAAGTGCCGTCTTTCAAGTGAGTGGGATATGATGATTGATCTGTTCTGAGTATAGCATGCGGTTGCAACTGCTTCAGCCCAAAATGATAATGGAAGCTTAGAAGCTGAAAGCATCGAGTACGAGCCCCCCTATACGAGATTCTGTCTTCCACAACGCATTCTGTTCATGGAGTTCGAGGAGTGGAAGTTTGATGTTCTGCCTTAGGCGAGGGAGGGGGGGCTTTGAAATAAGCATGTAAGTGGTCGTGTTTAAGAATTCCGTGGCCCCTGTCAGTTCGGACATGTAATAACATGAGCGTATGCGAGCAAAGGTTGAATCATCGTGAGAAAACGAAAAAGTCCCTTTGAGACATCTGTGTTCATCCTTGGATCGTAGAAAAAGCAGACCAGTTTATCTTGATATCATCAACAATCAACAGAATCTTACATGCGAGAGCGCGCATTATGCTTGCAACACGCATGGACACACAATCCATGTGAAGCAAATTTCAGGCCTTCCTTATAACTAGAACGCTTTTGTCTTGAATGAACTTCTTTTTGCTTTACTCATTCACAAGACGAACAAAGTTAAAAAAAAGCAGTCTTGAGGAGCATAGGTTTTGGGCAAGCTGTAGTGGAAGACTGGTCACAACATCGGTGCTTTGAGAGTAAGGTGATGTAATCGAAGTTAAGATGAGAAAGTCTTCGATGCCATAACCATGCTTGAGTTGGTGAAGCTTTAGCCATGAAACAGATCGGAGTTAATGAAGTTGTTTCTTGAAGAGATATTGTGTAGAGATCAGCAGCCACGAACACCAGTTAGTAAATCGTTTCCCTGAAGATCTCTCACAAAACAAGTAGATTTCCTAAAAGCAACCTCCAAATCAGCATCACAGAATTGACCAACCGAGAAAAGATTGTGATTGAGGCCTTCGACGTAATAAACCCGTTTGATCGTGACATTCCCTTGAATCAGCGGGTCTCCAAAATCAAAATAGAGCACACGACGCTGATTCATTCTTCCAAAACGAAAGTACACCGACAAATTTCTCCACAAAAGCTTGAGATTTGCCCCATGTGCTTTGTAGCATCCGAGTCAACAATGAATAGGATGATTGTACAATCTGACAAGAGAATAAGAGACATGGAACATTGGACAAAGTGGAGTCTTAAGGAATTTGATATCTCAAGACATTAATTATCCTAGAGAAATGTCCTATATAGGACTAATACTTGTTGATTCATTAGCTTCCAATCTTAGGCATCCATATCTGTTTGGTCCTAAGTGGCTTTTGTGTCCATGTATAACCTGTTGGACATCTCTTAGCTATCCACCATTTCCATTCCCTGATTGTGTATTCTCAATACAAGAGTGCGCTGTATGATAACTCTTGGATTTTCTAGGTAGGTGGGTACTGATGGCGAACTGGTGGATTAATGGGGTGTTGCAACAGATTTGTTCGATTCTCTTGGTTTACTAGCACTAATAGGCATACTTGATGGCTTCTTAGTTTTCTATCTCACGTCTGTAAAGTAGCGTGAAACACAAGCGGAAATGGATTAGAATTAAACACACATTTTTCCACTTTCTGGCACAAACTGCATGATGAAGGAGGTTGGGATGGGTTGTTTAAACTGCATTACACGCAGTTACAGACTTGTTTCTTAGAAATACTAGAAATCCCTAGGATGGTCTTCTACTTCTTCTTTGTAAAAGGAAAGTTAAGTTGGTGTTAAACAAAATGTATGTAAAGGGTTGTGAGAGTGGGGTGAGAGGGGTAAAGTAAGACTAGTAATGTGAAGTACTCCCTTAAATTTTAGACATGTGAGGAATAGTAATTCTAGAAGCATGAGGCAACTGTGGGTGTTTCCTAGTTTGGGCTGTGGTATGCAATTCTAAACATCCTGTGTTTAAGGCACATTTTGTGTTTCGAACTCTGCTGTTTTTCTTTTTCTGAGTCAAACTCTGTGAGTGACTGGTTGAGAAATAAAAATCGACGCATTAGTTTATTAACCGACAGTTTCGGTGAAAACAACTCATTCAGGAAATTTGAAAAAGGAGTCATCGTTTCTTCCGTTATCACTGAAGGTTTTGGAATCCGTTGAGCAGATTGGTTGTCGAACAACAGATGGTTTATCAACTGAGTTTCCACTAGACTTATCCTGTGTTTTACCAAATGAGTTTCTTCTTTAACCTCATTTATCACCATGTTCTTGTCTTGCATTTGAGCTTTCAAATCATGTATTACATGATATTGTAAACACGTTCTTTTCGAAATAATTGAAGCATTTTCTTTGCAAACTGGTTGTTTATATTCCATCTTCTTTACAATGTTTGTAAAGAACGTTCAAGGAGAAATTGATTGTTTTTTCAAGTTTAGCAAAACTTTTTTTAACAATATTATGAACTTCTTTGTTAACAGATTCAGTTTGTTACGAAAGCCTTTTGTGGCAGCGACATTCACATACTTTACTTTATTATGAATAACATACATTTCAATTCATATGAAGCATTTAAATCAGACAGAGAATGCAAATATAAACATGTAACATCTTAGACACACACTCTTCGAGAAGAAGATCATAATGTTTGAAAAATCACCCTTTCTGATCAAGTTCGTCAAGTTTCCTTACAAGGGAATTAACGTACTCCAAATCGTCATTCATTTCCTTTTTGAAGTTCATGAACAAAACAATGACAGACCAGTATAGGTTGTCTGAAAGAGGCATTAATAAGAATTTGATCAAACTTCCATAGCTCTTAAGCAGTTTGTAAGGAAATGTAAAAACATACAAGTCTGATTAGACCATGTTTGTTGACAAATTGTTCTATAAGTGATTGAAGTTGTTTGTCATTTCGTTATAAAAGTATCACTATTACTAATGATTTAGACATGGGTAAAAGCCAATTTTTTTAGCAATGTTTGACTTTGTCCCTAACAAATGTTTTCTCCACGATCGTCTTCCTAATTCTTTAAAGCGTTTCCACACTGATCAAGAAAGAGTTTTTGGATGGTGTATGAAAGTTTCATAAAGATGTTTATGATGTGTTTAATTATATTTTTTCTCTGTGTCTTTGATCCAATGATTGATCTTACTCTCCTTTACAAGAGTCACTGGACATTCCATCGGGGCAAATCTGTTTGCAGGATCAGAAGTATCTATGGGACTCATACAAACAGGGCTATCAGATTGAGCTTTCTTGCAGTACTTTGGATAGCAAAGTTTGATCTACCATATATGTTGCGCATTTGGGTGCTAACATGTGAAAGGACTGAATAGAGCTGATTGCGATTAATAAAGATTTCATTTAAAAACTTTAACTTTCTCCATCTCAATCATTGTGTCAATGTCTTTTCCTCCTAATATTTAAAACCAAAATAACCTTTGTTTTCTCTATGAGTTTGACCTTCAAATTGTGACCTAATTTAACAAACTCGTTTTGACTAGGCTCATCGGTTTTCTGATTCGACCAACTGAAATTTCAAAGGTTTGTAGTTTTTAAACCCTCTTTTATGTCAATGTTTTAAAAAGCTAATAGTCCAAGAGTGTCATTTAACTTAGTTATACGTTGCGCATTTGGGTGCTAACATGTGAATGGTCTGAATTGACTGATTGTGTTTATAAAGAATTTCATTTAAAAACTTTAGTTGTTTCTCTATTTCAATCATCGTGTCAATGTCTTTTCCTTCCTTAACTTTTCAAGCCTAGTTTTGCACTCCTTCAGTTCTGGAGTCAATGATGCGTTTGCTTTCTTTAATTGCTTTAATACCGTTTTGTTTTCCTCCGTATCAAGAGTCAAATTAGCAATTAAATTAGCAAGCGCAGCACGCTCATCAACACATTCAGCCGCATTTTGATCAACCTGATTATCATTAGTACATATATTTGATGAATCAGGAATGACATTGCTATCATCCTTCTCCAAAACATATGTGTCGTTAATGGATTCAGGTTGCTCAGAATGTCGTCTCACATTGGCAAACACATCATTTTCATCATGGTTTTGTACCTGTTCCAATGGCTGACTAGTAGAACTGGATTCTTCAGGTGAGACCTCCTGAATCTTTGCCATGTAACTGTAATGTGCTTCCAATTTCTGTTTATCAATCTCTTCATCTGATACAATCCCACTGCTTGTTTCATCTCCTGAACTTGTAACCGATGATTGAACCTCTTGAACCTTGCACTGTTGAATCTGCAACTGTCTTTCACTCAACTTTTTCAACGTCATCTTAAGCTCTTGCTCATGACTTGCTCTTTCTATTATACATTGCTCAATGGAGTTCATGTTCTGGATGATTGTTTCCTTGAATGTTTGAGCTGTCATTTTAGTGTAATCTCTGAAGTTTTCTCTTACTTCTCGATCTGATGAAAAAGATCTTGAATAAATATCGAGAGGCTTTAACAAGTCAGAGTTAATGAACCTTTCAAACTGTACTTTGATCACACTTAGAGCGGATTTGGAATCCATCTCGTGAAGTGTTTCTGCATTGAGAAGTGTTTCTAAGTTATTCATGTGTTGAGATAACTGAAACTTGAAGGTTCTGACACTATCACCAAAGAGTTGTGCAAAAGCTTGTTGATACAATATACAACCAGAGAAAGTCTGTCTTTTAAGAAGTTGAGTGGTTGATTTAAGTGCATTTAATTTGTTCAAGGAGTTTTCTTTGAAAATCTTTGCTTGCATCTGCAGTTTCTGTATCTCTGGTTCCTCTAACACTGAACCCGAAGATGAAGTATTCTTTGTTTCCATTTTAACGTGAATTATGAAGTGTGAAAGATTTTGTTGGATCTTAAGCAGGTAAAGTGATTGTTGTTGTGGATTGAAATCAATTAACGTTCACGGGATTTTACAAATCTTTGATTAAAACCGAGAAAAGAATCGTATCTTTCGCGGGATTTTACAAAATCAAGAAGAAACCGTAAAACAAAAATGATTTGATGTTGAAATCGTTGTTGTTGTTGAAGAACTTGAACTTTCGATAACGATTTGTGAGTTTAAAACGTTGAACGGGGAAATTTCTTACAACGAAAGGGCTAAAATTGAAAATTTTGAAAACTAAAATTTAAAACTAAAAAATAACAAAAATTAAAAGTTTAAAAGTAAAAAAAATGAAAAAATTTGAAAGTAAAAGGTTATATTTAATCTTGCTTAAAAACAAAGGGTTAATAGTAAACTACTTAAAATCTAAATGTTAAATATGATTATTGTTTAGAAGTTGAGGGGCTTAAAGTGTAAAATTTGAATTATAATTAATAATTACACACGTTTTCCCTCCTGTTCAATTGTCATCTTTGTTTTAAACTTGATAAATATGAGAAAAGTTGCAACGTTTGTTAATTTGATCTCGCGGAGTCGCACGGTTATCGTCGGTAAAAACTAAATACACCACATTGATCGAAACGAGTTCACGATCACGATGGTATAAGTTATAAGTCGTGTAGTCAACCGATACTCGAAACCGAAAAACCGAAAATTTGTTACAACGTGAAAAAACTCATTCAAGCTAGAAGAGAACCGAAAATTTTGTTCTTGTGTGTGATGTAGTTCGGTTCAAGCTAAAAAAACTCGTTCGGTCCAACTCAAAAAAATCACTCGTTCGGTCCTTGAGATTTTTCACTCGTTCGGTTGATGATGAAAGAAACTAGTTCGATGGTCTCGTTCGGTTGTCTTTGGAATGTTACTTGTTCGATTCCAAATAATTATGCTCGTTCAGTTCTTTCACAACGTAACTCATTCGGTTGAGGAAGATTGTGACTCGTTCGGTCCTTGACAAATATAACTCGATCGGTTGTTGAAGTGTGTTCACTCGTTCGGTTCAACTTGGAATCCACTCGTTCGGTTGTTTCTCTTTGAGACTTGTTCGGCTGTTGAGGTGTTGTCTCGTTCGGTTCTAAGAGATGTAAACTGGTTCAATCGTTGAAGGTGGACACTGGTTCGGTTTAGACAACAAAAAACTCGTTCGGTCCTTTAGATTGTTACTCGTTCGGTTAACCTCAAAAAGTTGCTCGATCGGTCCGTGAGATTTCGAGTTCATTCGGTTGTCACAAGGTTGTTGTAAGTAAGCTATTAGAAACGTTTAACAGGACTAAACAAAACTAAGAGGGCCACGTTTTGTTTGACCCATATCACAACAAAACGTATATTTTTTTCTCAAAACAAAGGATGTGTGGGGTTTTTTTTTTAAACGTACCCTGATTACGAGAAAAAAAAGGATATCACGAAATGAAGAGTAACAAATCAGCCGAATGATAAGCTTAAAAAAATACCAAAAACAAATCACTAAACCCACCTGAGGCGACTGATACCAATTGTTGGATCCCGATGTACACTTTCACTTCATATTCCGAAACACGAATCAAACCAAGAACTAGAAAAGAGAAGATTGTTTAGAGAGAGAAAGAAGAGAGAGAGATGAGAGAAAAAGAGAAAAGATATTTTAGATATTATGAGAATTAGATATTTTCTAATAAGAAAATATCTATTTATACCCCTACGCATTTAATGTGACGCGCGGGATATTTAACTAGGACTCGGGCTCGGGTTTTGCTTGGGATTAAACCCGAAACATATACAATATTAGTTTGACTATCGAGCCCAATTCCCGATATTATTCTATTACAATATTAACTAATTAAAGACCGAAGCTCCATCATAGAGTGACCGAACTTCCTTGTTCGACTCAATAAATTGAGGCTAACATTGTGATTAGGATTTACTATGTGATAAGAGGAATTAGGATAAACCCTTGTTTTTAGCCTTCGTTTGTTATAGTTATGATGATCTCCTTGGTCATATAACTACCCACACACCCTTGCGTTGCGCTCATTTTTAGTGCAAGATACCCCAAGTACACCCCTCTGAGCCTATCCTTTTAGTTTTATTCTATTAAGTATTTCAGAACAACCGAAAGGGGATTTCTTTAGATTAAGAAATTCCCGAATAGACTATTCCAGATTATTTAGTAGTTGAAATTTGTTTACACCCACCAAAAATGTTACACCCAAATCGCCTTAGCCTTCCTTGTATGTACTCATTTTTAGTACATTATTCTTATCACATTTGTTTAAACCCTAGTTAATTGTTTACTTGATTACATGGTTTCTAAGTCGAGTCTATTATTAGTGTATACAGTTTTTGGACGATTGGTATTCATAGTAGTTTTTTATATACGGAGAAATGGGGAAGAAAAGGTAAATCATTACCCCTATATTTATCTAATATTATCCATGTTTATTGCTCCTTCTCAATTCGAGTCATTAGTTAGCTTATTTTATTGAGTATAGGTGCAACTATAAACCCCGAGTTATGTTTATTATTTATATTAAAGAATATGGCAGGGCAAAAGTGTATGAAAAAAATAAAAAAAAA
>BQNB010093782.1:0-26279 GCA_026074375.1 Tanacetum coccineum
TATCCTACACAAACACATATAAACACGTATAAACACATATAACACATAACCCATACTTATAGAACATATATTTAGGTCAACACTACGGTTTGACCAACCTGCTCAAGCCACGGTTGTCACATTGAATGCCCAAGTAAATCCAAAGGTCGAATACGTTTTTTTATCAACTTCATCTATAGGTTGACTGGCATATAAGGACGGCCAACGTTTAACGTTTGCATCCTTTAGTTGTGAGTACAATGTCGGCCATACATACGAATCCCAAGGATACTTGTCCCAACCAACCCTATCATTAGCTAACCTTAAGATCCAATCAGGGACACTACGTCTACCCTCCACACCTAAAAACACAAGTTGCAAAATGCCTACACAACAAATGCTAACAGCATCGTCGTCGTGTAATCTATCAAACAACTTGCTATCAATCAACGTTTTCACAATTTTGCCTGTTATATGTTCACCATCTAAAGATGACGGAAACACCCGTCGCCTAAAAGGAATAGGATCTTCATCGTTGTCATAGTCAGCCCAATACTCGACCCCAAACCTTAACCCAGTAACAAGGCAAAATTCTTCTCTCCCAAATTGTATTTGTAAATTTGGGAGTATATGGTAATACAACGAAACATTTTTATTTTCATTACCTACTAACTCCATTTGCCGACCTAACATAAAATATATTAGTTGACAATTCTCAGTCTAATCTTTTTGATCTAAGACCCAACCAAAACAAGTTTGCCTAAATAGTGCTTCCCGTTGACTGCCTCTAATTTTTTCTCTAATTTTTTTAATCAATCGTAACTTACTTCTACATGTAACAAGAATACGGGGTGCCTAAATTAACAAAAATAAATATAACAATATATTACTATGCATATAAAAATCAAAATATAAAATAATTGATAATTTAACACAAAAGTATTATACCTCGTAATCGCTCAAATCCATCTTATAATACACAAGTAAAAGACCAAATCACCAATGCAACAACAACAACAGCAGCTTCAAACCAAATACTACTTCAATCCAACAACAACAACAACTTAGCAGAACTTCTTGAATTCAACTACTGTTTTTTATAACTAAAAATATGCATATGTTGTCTACTATATCACTTCTCATTTATATTCATAATTTGATTCGAATTGTAGAAAATAACAAAATACTACTGCAATTTGGCATTGATACATCATTTCCTTCAGTGTTATATCATTTCATACTGTATGCTTTTGTGCTTCCCAAAAAAAACTCGTGATCACCATTATACATGCGCGATCCAAATAAACAACAATACAATGACACAAACTGACAACCTGACAACTTTTTTTTGGATCACCATTATACATGCGCGATCTAAAAGTTTTACAAATTAGGGCTCCAAAAACCATTTCGTTAATTGCTATGTATGCTAAATGGCTGACACGTGGCAATCACTATAATCACTCCCTATGTTGCGCGATCGAAAATGTCATTTTAGAAAATCAATGCTTGCTGGGTCTCTGCGGGATAACACAAAACCCAACGGGTTATTTACGTAAAAATCGCTTGTTTTTACATATAACCATGGTTTGTAAACTTTTGGCTAATAAATTTCGAGGTGCAAGTTCACCGTCACACATAACAAGTCAGGTAGAGTCATTTTTTCTTATAAGTTTGACTTAACTATTTTAGGGTTGTTTTGCACATGACATAAATTAAACTTAATAACTCTCACATTTTAATGTGATAATCCTAGAGTACCCTCGAGGGGTTAATACAACTTTTTTTGCTATTGAAAAACACACCGACTATTATACTTTCATCGTTCTAAAACAATTATTTTTTCAAAAAAAAACATATTATCTAATAATAACATAACTATTATCGTTTTTTCTCTTTATAGAATGACAAATTTTATTTTTAATTAATTAATTATTGTATTTTTTAAAGTTTGCAATATCAATTTCAACCTGAGTAATATGGTAAATCGATCAACACTTCATATCAGTTTTTAATAATGACCACTTAAATTGAGATATCCATAAAACTAAACGTGAACTATTAATTTTGGACGGAAAGAGTATCGGGTAGTTTTGTTTTATTGCATAAGAAAAAAATATAAAGAGATTAAAACGACGCATATTATTTCATTAGTTATAGTTACAAAATATAATTAACAAGAAATACACACACTCTAACTGAATTTCCCTCCAAAAAAAACTTAAATATCCAACCCCCTTTCATCTTCATCATCCCAAACCCTAATTCAGTTACACACCATTGATGACGTCATCCATCTCTTTCATCATGCTTCAATTCCTCATCTTCTTTACTCTTATTTCATCTTCATTATCTCAAAGTAAGTTCATCAAACCCTAATTTCATAAAATTTGGCCTAATTTTATAGAATTTGACTTAATTTTATGTTCTGCAGGTCCACCGTATATGTCGTTTGTTGTGAATGCTACTGATTTACCGCCGGAAGATTCGTACGATTACATTGTGATTGGCGGTGGTACGGCTGGTTGTCCGTTAGCCGCTACGTTGTCGTTTAATCACCGCGTGTTGGTTTTGGAGCGAGGCGGTGTGCCGTTTGATAATCCGAATGTGATGAGGCAAGAAGGATTTATTAGTACTTTACGGCAGGTGGACGCGTTTGTTTCGGCGGCGGAGGCGTTTACGTCTGAAGAAGGTGTGCCGAATGCGCGGGGGAGGATATTAGGGGGGAGTAGTGCGATAAACGCGGGGTTTTATAGTCGTGCGGATGATGAGTTTTATGAGAGGTCTGGGATTAGTTTTGATACTGAGTTGATTGAGAGGAGTTATCAGTGGATTGAGAAGGCGATTGTGTTTCAACCGGAGTTGCTGATGTGGCAGTCGTCGTTAAGGGATGGTTTGCTGGAGTCTGGTGTTAGGCCGTTTAATGGATTTAGTTTGAGGCATGTTATTGGTACCAAAGTAGGTGGTTCGACTTTTAATAGCTCTGGTCATAGGCATAGTGCTGCGGATTTGTTAAATTTGGCTAAGGGTAGTAATATCAAGGTTGCGGTTTATGCAACTGTTGAGAGGATCTTGTTTGATGGTTTAGGTGATGCGATAGGTGTTTTGTTTAGGGATAACGTTGGCCGTTTACATCACGCTATGTTGAGGGAGGATGGGGAGGTGATTTTGTCTGCTGGTGCGATTGGCAGTCCTCATTTGCTGTTGTTGAGTGGTATTGGACCGAGGGGGTATTTGTCATCTTGGGGGATACCGGTTGTTACTCATTCGCCTTACGTTGGTCAGTTTTTGTATGATAATCCAAGAAATGGGATATCGTTTTTGTCACCAATGTTACTGCAGCAGTCTTTGATTCAGGTTGTGGGGATTACTGAATCTGGTGCTTATCTTGAGGCGTCGTCTAATGTTCTTCCATACCCTAGCCCGGTACATACTGTTTTCATGAGGCCACAGTCTTCACCGTTGTATTACAGTATTGTTAGTATTATGGAGAAGATTATTGGGCCGTTATCTGCTGGGTCAATGAGGTTGGCGTCCCCTGAGATCATAACAAATCCAGTTGTGCGGTTTAACTACTTTAGTAATCCTGTGGATTTGCAGAGGTGTGTGAATGGGACGCGTAAGATTGGTGAGTTGCTTAGGACCCGAGCTATGGCTGATTACAGGTTTTGGGGATGGTCTGGTCCAGAGTTTAGATTTGTGGGTGCAGTATTACCAGGGAATCAATCAAGTGATGAGGAGATGGGTGCGTTTTGCAGGCGGACAGTGAACACTATATGGCATTATCATGGGGGATGTTTAGTGGGGAGGGTCGTGGATTCGGAACTGAGGGTGTTGGGAGTTGGTTCTCTTCGAGTGATTGATGGTTCTGTGTTCTCTATTTCACCTGGAACCAATCCACAGGCCACTGTTTTGATGCTTGGAAGGTAAATTTATGTTTTATTTTAAGCGTTGTTGGGCGAGTCTGAGTCTGAGTTTGACTAATTGACTGATGTTTATTGGTTTGTGAATGTTTGCAGGCACATGGGTTTGAAGATTTTGATAGAGAGAATGCAAAAGACAAGTTCTTCTTGATTAGCTCATGCTGTGAATATTACATGACTTGTTTGTATTCCTTTATTCATCCATTTATCTGTTGTTATAACATTTTGGCTACGTGTTTGTTAGTTTAAAGTTTTGTATGCATGTTGTATGTTGCTGGAAATGAGAATTTAGTTACTGACATTGATAAGTCAAAAGTTTTATGTGCCAAGATCGTATTGCCCTGTTCACTGTCATGGATCGTAATGTTGTGCAGGCTAATGCTTAAAATTGAAGCTGGTGGTTTATTCATTTTTGCTTCTTTATTTCCTTGCCTTTTTATCCTATGTTCATGCCCTATATATGCTTGTTTTATTGTACGGCCTTCTTTGCGGCCATATTTAGTAGATCAGACCATTTTCATTTTGCTAATCTGCAAGTGCATGACTAGTGATTAAGATACAATATGCCTGTTGTTAGTTGGAAATGGACAACTTGTTAATGCTAGACATCTCTTGATTCTTTCTATGTTGCATCTCCTTTTCATTTCATGAACCTGGTCATGAAGAAATAGTTGAAAAATATAAAACTGAGAAGCATCCATATTACCGAGTAACAGATGGTCTGATTTGTGAGCTTCCCTAACTTATGGTGGTTCAGTGAGGTTTGATGTTCTAAAAAGGTAAGTGGCGGTGAGGAAGACATTAGGTATTATGGGGCTTGTAAAGTTTGCTAGATGGGTAAAATCGTAAAAGGCCTTGCCAATCATGTTAATGCACACGACCTATACCCCCCTACACGTACTGTCGAAGTGGAACCTGATCCAAGATTTGGATGATGCAGCAGTGGCTAGGGGAAGAGTTAGTAATGAATATGCCTGCCAACGGCCCTTCATGGTTAAGTTGTTGCACAGGTATGACTTAAAAGTTAAAAATTGCATGCTAACATTGATTATTTATTCAAATTCCACTTCGCGTTGGAAAGAAAAGGTTGAATATGTTTCATACTTACATGTATCTCTAAAATTCAATCAGAAATTGTGGAGTCTATGTATCAGTATATAGTCGATCTATGCCATGATTACTTAAGAAAATTCAGTGTGTGATGGAATCTCTTATAGTGTTATCTATCTGGAATCTCTTATAGTGTTATCTATCTGGAATTTCTTTTAGTATTATCTATGTTTCAGATTATATAACAGTTACGCACCTTAGTACACAACAGTATGTGTTGGATGCAATTTAACAGGTTTTCCTTAGAGTTGCTGCTGTTTCTAAATTGTAATATTATTTCAGGAAGATAGAGCTGTAGAAATAAGAGACCCTCTAGTAACCTGCAAGGTGAATTTTCTGCAGCTGCTTTTAATTCCCCAAAACACCCACTGTCCGAGCACAAATGACACACTAATTTAGACCCCAGGTTCTATGTGAGACTGCGAGGAAGCCATTAGAGCATGTTATCATCTGTGTAGTTTTGGTAATCCTAAAACTTCAGCTAAACACTTGCTGGAAAACACAAGTTAGGTTGGAATCACTCAGGTTGTACTGAAGTCATGCTAGCTGAGAAGCTAGGAAGACAGACATTTATCCCATTTACATTGTGCTCCCCAAAAACGTTGCTGACTACTAACCACACCCCGTAAGAATTTAACTCTAGATGAAATTTTAGCCCAAGAAACATCAATTCATGCTGTCAGAGAAAACACAGCGCACTTTTTGTGCATTGTCCTTGTGTACAGAAAGATACGCAAAATGATAGCTCGGATTTGGCAACACCCATTCAAAATGCAACTTTTTAATAAAATTTTCTAATAAGGTAAGACATATCCTGCACTCGGGTGTTTATAGAATACGAGCATAACATAAAAACATCAACATAAGCCGAAACAATTCTCATACAAGTCCCTAATTAACATTCATCAAAACAATCCCCTGAACATAAGTTGCAATTCTTCTTGTCAGCACATACCAGCTCATGCAAATGCTCCTCCTCACTTTCCCCTGAATACAATGAAAAAGAACTTAATTAGAAACTAGGATCCTGCACACACTGTGCATGTAAGGGAGCAAGAGAGAAAACAAGTGACATACGAATTCATCATCAGCGTAATGTTGTCACCCTTGAGCAATATCCTCCCTACAAATATCCAAAAAAGTTGCAAGTTAGATACAGAAAGACTAAGATCCAAAAAGTTATTCGATATAAAGATAAATATATGACAAACCTAGCGGCTTTCTGGTCTTCTTCTTGATGCTTACTTCCTCAGCTTCATCAAGAACCAGGTTCATGTACTCATCAAACCCCTACACCATCAACAAATAACAAACCTAACTTTTCTGATTTCAAAATCTAAAATGCCAATATGGTTGCCACCACTACAATAATCAAATAATCATGTTATTCTAGTAAGCAAGACATTTAAATCGCTCTCACTCCTTTCACATCTCTTGTTTTGTTTAAAAAAATCCAATTCCCCAAGATTAAATTTAGGAAACGTGGGAAACTAATATATGTATCTCAAAGCAAACACAGGGATGCATCAACTTTTTGAGAATCTTCATTTACGCACTATTCCTCCCCACTAAAAAAAGAGCGATTTAAAAACAGAATAAACAACACAGAATACAATAAAGAGCATGCTTAAACTATTGAGCAAAAAACTAATCATAGATGGAGGTTGCGAAGTTTACATTCATTTTACAAAATCAGCAAACTCCAAAACTGGCTATTCTAAACTGCTTATTTTAATCCTCAGAAAATAGATACAAAGAGTATAGATAACAGATCTCAAACTTCCTCCAAACAGCTAAGATGCTGTATCAAGGCCGGATTGCTTATTTTAGCAGCTCATTATACGTATATAAGTCCCCATACCTTGCTTCAGCTGGATTTGGTATGCTGTTGATTATACGTATATAAGAGGTAAAACAATCCATAATTCCATATAATAACAACTCTTAAACTGCTTATTTCACCCTCAAATACACATATAACTATAAATAGTTTGTTCCTACACTATACGCAGATATAAGAATTTCAATAAGCAATCTCAACCTGGGTTTTAAAAAGCGCGATGCGCGCCGAGGCGATAAGGGTCAAAAAGCCGAGGCGCGAGGCGCCGATGCGAAAGCGCGCGCATCACGTATGCGGACATTTTTATAAAAAAATAATTGTAAATTATATACAATGCACAAATATAATAATACCACATATAATACCAAATTTACGATCAAAAGATATCATGGATTTTCATAGTTAACAATTCCACTCGCTAAAATACATAAATATCACCAAAAGGATCAGAAGTGTTACCATTTTTGAATAATTAAAAGCAAATCAAAAGCATCCATGGAAAGCTTTGGGACTTCTAAAGTAAAATTGGTCTTACCAATACACATTAGTAAGACCAATTTTACTTTAGAAGTCCCAAGTATTAGCTGATGCGTGCGCCTCACCACGCATCCCGTAAACACAATGCATCAGGGTGTCCGATGAAATGGGGTAGTGCATCTGCCTCAGGCGCGCTTTTTTAAACACAGATCTCAACACCTTTAAAAAAAAAATTGATGCGTGTTTGTTTAACCTTTTATGTGGGCTAATGAGCTTATTTGATTTCGGCTTACATTTCATAAGCCCCAATTTTCTGGCTTATTTTGAGACTTACGGGCTTATATAAGTTTATCATATCATCATAAACTTAAAAAAGCCCACAAGTCTCAAAATAAGTCGGAAAATTGGGGCTTATAAAATACAAGCCGAAAAAACAAATAAGCTCATAAACCACATATAAGCTTAAACAATTACTCAGTTTCAAAATGCTTCCAACATTAAGGGGGTATTTAGGAATTTGGTTTGGGTATATAGCAAACCAACATTACCGCGTTTTCCTACACAGTTATAAAAAGCAGTCTTGGTTTTCAATTCACAGTTTACAAGCTCACTCACAAACACCCCTTAATCACATAAACAATTAGCTAGTGAATAAAAACTACAGCTAGTAAGTAAGGTAAACATACGATGATACGGCCTTCGATACGCAAATCCTTCTGCTCAAACAGCCATATCTGAATCCTAGCTTTCTGTATAATCACAGTAACAAAAACATAAATAACCAAGAAAATCATCTAAACAATAACTAATAGAAAGAGTATGTAAATAAACTTACACTCTGAAGGAACCTAAAGATGAGATTCTGAAACAAAAAAAAAAGATTGAAATTAGTAATTAAAAAGATGAGAAAATTAGGTAAAAGAGTTAGGGTTTGGGGATGAAAACGTACGATGGGTTGGGTCATGATCCTCTGGACTTTGGTCGCCATGGCTGCTGATGATGAGAATGAAGGATCTTGTGGTTTGATTGAACGATTGTTAAAAGAGTATGCAGTCGCAAAACCCTAATTTAGAACAAGAGAGTGTTGTTTTGGTGGAAGGAAGTGAAAACTTAAAACCCCTTTTGTCAAATAGTCCTACCGCTCTTTTTATTCTTTTATCTTTTTTTTCCCTTTTTCTTTTTTCCTTACGGTACCGCGTCATGCGGCGGCGGGTACCCTGTAATCAATTTTTTTGCGAGTGATATATTTCGATTACATATTTTTTGTGATAACGATTTTACAATAATGATAGCAATATTGACGAAACGCCGAATTAGAAAATTTATTTGTGTAACCAGTATTTAATATTAATTTTTGGACTTCAATGGTATATAAACTTTAATTGCTTTTGAAAATGTATTTATTAAATTAATAGTGGAGATGATCATAATGACAACATTTAATTCAAGTTTTGTAACCGACGTGCTATATTAGCTTGTACAATGTGCATATAAATATGTATTACTTAAATATGTAGTATAGATAGCTTATACAATGTGCATATAGATATGTATTACTTAAATAATTAATAAGAGAGAGATACCAATTTGTTTTATATGTAGTATAGATTATTTTTGTCTACGGGTGAAACGCTTGAGAACCGTTCAAGTAAGTATGAAAAAAGTATCAACTAAAATTGTAATCGTCACAATGGCAATGGGGCGAGTTTGAGGCGGGTCGGTCACCCTTCATCCACAAACACGATTAGCAAACCACATTTTAAACTCGCCTCGATCTTTAATGGGACCTTATCAGGACGATCCATTGGGGCGAGATGCTCCCCAAACCCACTCCAATTCCCGTTGGGATCTTATTGAAGCGTCTTTACGAGCGCAATGTTACCTCAAATACACGGTGTTCTCTGTTTATTATTATTTTTACGTCATATTTTTATAAATGTAATTACATGAAATAATATCAGGAATCAACAACCCAATAAATATATTATTAGTAGTCTTTATAAGTTTTCAATAAATTAAACATAAATAATGATAACCACGTTAAAAAAATCAAACTTATTTTAAAAACATTACACAAAAAAAGTTTTTCTGAATCACAACTTACAATCTTACAAATATACAAAACTACAAAAATTGATAATATTTGTTTTATTACGTAAATATTAACATAACAATATATGAATATAATAAATCTATATGTATATATAGTTTCGCGGCGGGAGGGTTGGGATCTTGTGCCTCGTCGAAAATCTACGTTAATGCCTCGAAACTTGCCCCGTAACTCAATAAGCATGCTCCGCCCCGCTCCAGTTGCTTCGAGTTTCAAGTTCCTCGATTGGGTTCGGGTTTTTTTTTCATCCCTACTCATAACAAACGCTTGTAAACACGTTATCATCCAACTTCTTCTTGGCCAATTATTGTTGCCACGGTCAACGACAAATTGCAACTAAATTTGAAAATTAAGAAATCCTTTCAGACCATTAATAACAAGCAAAGCAAATAAGTCTATGGAGTTTGCAACAAAGTAGGTCACTTTGTCATATAAACAACAAAAAGAGGGCACTAAACTTTTGAAGTTATGTCATTTACAAAAAAAAAATAGCAAAAATACATAAATTAGCTACTCTTATACTACTTTTTAAGTTGATTTTATGGTTAACATAAATATTTTGATAATCTTTTACACCATATATGACGTTTAAAATTACACCAATTTGGACGTTGAATTATAAAATATTTGTTTCATACTTAAGTGACACATTTCAAACTCTTTATAGACTTCAGTTACTTTGATTGTGGTATGTGGAATCAACTTGTAATCATATATCTCATATGGTGTATAGTGTATACCACAAACATGAGTAGAAATTATACTATTACACATTTTAGGTTTAAAACGACATCGTTTTTTACCTATGTGCACTATTCATTTTAAGCACTGTAGCACTGCTACAGTGCTACAGCGCTGGGCAAAAAAAAGCCCAAAAAATTTAGCCCAAAAATTTGGCCCGGCCCAATTAGTTTTTTTTTCTTATTTAAAAAAAAAATTATCGGCACAAAATAGGGAGGAAAAAAATGTTATAAAAGTACCAACGCATTCAGATAAAAAAAATACCCGCGGTAACATTTCCGAATTGACTTAAACAGTGTCATTTTACACCATGAGACCAAAAAAAAAAAAACTACTAAACACGATACTGAAAAAGTAAACCCGCACTATTAAATATGAGACCGGCAAAATAAACTCGCACAAAATTAAAGGAAAAAAAAAGAATTAATGACACGCAATAACGCACGAAAAATTAACGCCCCGCAGTAACGTGCAAGAAAAAATAAACTTACACTATTAAACATAAAAAAAACGCCCGAAAAAAAATAAAAATAAAAAAATAAAAAAAATAACGTCCCGCAATAACGCGCGAAAAATTAACGCCCGCAGCAACGCGCGGGTAATCTTGCTTGTTATACCTAATTACTAACTAATAGGTAGATAAACAGAATATATATGAAGCTATAATTAAATCTAGGAGTAGATTCGTTTTTTTATCTTATCACATACGTTTATGTGGCATAGGAAATTGTCAAATATGAAGGTTTGTCATTTTTGAAGATTACCTGGAAGGTTCATATGCACGGGTATGTCCTTTTCAGCATACGTTAAATGTTTGATACTTTGATATCTGACTAGTAGATTAATAACCTAAAATAAAATAGAGAAATGATGAGAGAGTTAAAAATTATGCCTAATTTCATGTCTAAAGCTGAGTGGTAGCATTTTGTTGGTTGCAGCTAGTGAACTCACTGTTTCACAAACAAACAAAAACACCGACACATAGATTTATGCATGAAATTAGTCACATATTTAGTCCTCTCGATTATTTCCCAATAAAATAAGTAAGCAAATAGCTTAATTTAGTTGTTTTTCTTCTTTTTTCCATCTATTATTCTTTATCATTTTTCTAAATTAATTGGTCTAATCATAAGAATATTCCCGTCGACGTTATGAATCTAGTATTTGATGATTTGGGTCATTTTCATAGCTGAGTTGTTGCGTTCTTAAACAAACAACTCAAAAGGGTTGACTTAATCAAACTTTGTTAATTTGCTAACAAGTCCTTATGCTAAATCTTTGCTGGCCACAAAGGGTTCAAATGTAACATTTGTCTCAAAAGTCAATTTTTATTCAAGTCAATGCTACCAATGTCCTTCACTCATTGGTGTCTTCACATTCTAATTCTTCACAATATAAGCATAAGAAAAGACTAATCCCCTTTAGCTAGCAATATACAAAATATTATGGAAAATTTTATGCTAGTCTTTATTTTGGTTATGAGCTTGCTGATATCGATAGCAAATGGCGAAACAAAGACAGAAATCAAAGTAGGGGTGATTCTAGATATCGAAACCTCTATTGGTAAAATGAGCAGAAGTTGCATTTCAATGGCTTTAAATGATTTCTATCAAGAACATCACAACTACACCACCAGAATTGTCCCTTATTTTCGCGACTCTAGGAAAGATAACATCGAAGCGGCTTCTGCAGCAATAGATCTATTAAAAAATGAGCAAGTCATGGCAATTCTAGGACCCATGACATCCTCACAAGCCGATTTCGTGATAGACATTGGTAACAAATCAAGTGTTCCTATAATCTCTCCTGCCACAAGCCCGTCTTTGTCACCAAATGACACCCCGTATTTCATACGTTCTTCACATGATTCTTCCTCACAACTTAAACCGATAGCAGAACTGATCAGACACTTTGGTTGGAGAGAAGTTGTGTTTATTTATGAAGATGGCGATTTTGGAAGAGGCTTGATTCCATATATATCTGACGCCATGGTGAACGTTGATGCTAAAGTTATGTATCGCACTGTCATATATCATTCTGCTTCTGATGATTGGATCCTTAAAGAACTCTACAAGATGAAAACAATGCAAACTCGTGTTTTCATAGTACATGCCTTACCAGATTTGGCAACACGTTTTTTCAAGAAAGTAAATGAAGCGGGGATGATGGAAGAAGGGTATGCTTGGATCATAACTGAAGTGCTCACTTGTCGTTTGCATTCTTTGGATCCTTCAGACATAGACTCGATGCAAGGAGTGCTAGGTAAATATACACATAAAAACTCATTTCTTGACAATAATATTAGGCCTATTTGCAGGGCCGTCTCATTGATTTTAGTGGCCCCGTGCCATTACCACAAAGAGGCCCTTAAGCACACACATAATATACATATGTATGAGTCTTACATGAACTAATTAAACTCGAGTCTCATATCGTGTATATATATAATAGAAATGTATGAAAGTTGGTGGCCCTCGTAAAGCGGTGGCCCTGTGCAATCGCACCTCTTGCACTCCCCTAAAGACGGCTATTTGGACCCCAACGGCCTGGACCGGTCCTGACTGCCCCTAGCAAGGCTTATTTGAGTATATCTTGTTTTAGACATTTAGCAGATGTTTGGTATTGCGTATGCAAAACAGATTATGAATTTGAAAAATTGTGATTCATCTTTAAAAAATGCAAATACTTACTTTTCTCAAATGATTTGTCAAACGCTATTTTCTAAATATTGTGCTTGCATGATTGTCTATGTTTTTGCAATAGCAGTAAACAAATAATCTCCGCCCAAGACACAATCACAAACACAGATACACTCTAATAATGTGTATAATGGGTTTCCAATAGTAATTTATCAATTACGTTTACATTTATATTATAACACAATTATTTTATCTACTAGGGGTGAAGTCGCGTATCCCAAGAACCAAAGAGCTAATCGAATTCGAGAAAAGATGGAAAAGGAATCAAAATCCAGAAGGCGAAATGACTGAGCTAGACATGTTTGGATATTGGTGGTATGATACAGTTTCCGCGCTAGCAATAGCATTGGAAAAGGTCCCGAGTGACACTATAATCAATACTACTTTCAAACGAAAACAAAGCTCCACAACCGATTTAGAAGCTATTGGAACCTCGGAAATGGGACCAAGGCTCCTTCCACTGATCCGAAATACAAAACATAGCGGTCTTAGTGGCAACTTCCATCTCATTGATGGACAGTTGCAACCCTCGGTGTACGAAGTAGTGAACATAATAGGAAAAGGTGAAAAACATATCGGGTATTGGACACCTACAAATGGGATCATAAAAAAGTTGCATCAAACCAATGCGACCAAAAATGATCTTGGAACAATCATATGGCCCGGTGACACGCCTTTTAGTCCAAAAGGTTGGGAAATGCCAACCGGTAATGAAAGCAAGTTACAAGTCGGGGTTCCAGCAAAAGCAGGCTTTGTTCAGTTTATCGATGCCAATATTGATCCTACGACCAAACAGGTTATATCTGTCACTGGTTTTTGTGTAGACGTTTTTAACGCAGTTATTGGTGCTTTGCCTTACGCTGTCAAAACCGAATTCATCCCTTTTGTTACTTCGGATGGGAAACGAGCTGCAGGAACCTATAATGATCTTCTTCATAATCTTTCCAACGGGGTAATCATATCGATAAGTTACATATGTTTTAAGAGTTTGTTGAACAAAGTCTGGTTTTTAATGTTTAACTTTATTCTTGATAATGTACTAGACATACGATGCGGTGGCTGGAGACATTACAATCCTAGCAGACCGCGCAGAATATGTTGATTTCACGTTACCATACACAGAAGCTGGTTTTTCAATGATTGTTCCAATTAAAGTTGATGACAGGAAGAGCCCTTGGATCTTCATGAGACCATTAGAGACAAACCTTTGGATAACAATCGGAGCGTTTTTCATATACACAGGACTCGTGGTGTGGGTTGTTGAGCATCGTGTAAACAAAGAATTCCGCGGGCCTCCGCGTCAACAAGTTGGAATGATCTTCTGGTTTTCCTTCTCCACACTCGTTTTCGCCCATAGTAAGTCTGTATATACACATACATGTTCAACATGCTCTATTTTGCTTATGGGGTAATTGGCATTGCTAACTTCAAAGTGCTTATCTGTTCAATAAGTAGGCACCTACCTACTTATTTTAGAGTGTTTAATTTGTTGACTCTAATATAGGCGGATAATCAGTTTTAGCCAAACACTTCTTGCTGTTGATTTGCTTATCACATAAGCAAATACGACTATGTAAGCACTTAAATAAGCAACCCTGGAACCTTTTATCAAAGCTAATTATCTGCTTATTTTGTTTTGATACAATAATTTGCAGTAGATTTTAGGGTGCCTTGATTGCTTATCCAAAATATATATCTGATTATATATGTGTGAAATTCACTTATTAAAAATGGGAGATATAATCTTGCAGGAGAGAAGTTGATAAGCAACTTATCGAGATTTGTGATGATCGTGTGGGTGTTTGTGGTTCTGGTTCTGACCTCGAGCTACACAGCAAGCTTAACATCCATTTTAACAGTACAAAAGCTTGAACCTGCGTACACTGATATAGATAAAATCATGAGAAATGGTGAATCAGTCGGTTGTCAAGATGGTACCTTTGTTTACGATAGGTTGAAAGCGATGGGTTTCCACGAAAGCAAGTTAAAAAATTACAGCACCTTCGAGCAGTACGACGAAGCTCTTGCACAAGGAAGTCAAAAGGGGGGTGTTTCAGCAATTATGGATGAAATCCCTTATATCAGAGTGTTTCTAGCTAAATACTGTACCAAGTATACCATGACCGGTCCCATCTACAAAACCGCAGGATTCGGTTTCGTAAGTAACCTAACAAAACTATATAGGTTCTTTATTAAGCTTCTTTTATAAGATACTAGCGTGCTTTTTCAAATGTTCCGTTTTTGTACGTTTTTGCACCGGACGTTCTTTTTGGTATATCAGTCATTAAAAATTGGTTTTGTGTCTAGTTTAGGTTACTTTGAGCCCAAATTCTTATCATTTCTATAAGAAAAACTTAACAACATTTTTATACATAATAATACAGTAATAAATGTCAGTTTTAACGGGTTGTTTTATCACTTGAACGCGACACAAAGTCGTGTTATTGACTAAGATGTACATGACTTAAACGGGACATATGAAAAAATGTGTTCAGATTGTAAGTAATAAACCAATCCTTATATGTACACTAAAACTATTTGATTGTGCATGCAGGCATTTCCAAGAGGGTCTCCGCTAGTAGCGGATGTTTCAAGAGCGGTTCTACAAGTTACAGAAGAGCAGATGAGGAATATTTCCAACCAATGGTTTGGAGAACCAACAAGTTGCGATCAGCAAAAGGAAGCTTCATTGACCTCCGACAGACTCACTCTGGAAAGCTTCAAGGGTCTTTTTATCATTGCAGGGTTATCGTCGACTTCTGCTTTACTTCTATTTTGTTGTCCTCTTCAATACGAAGACGAACAACCAAGTCTTCAACACTCATCTCCTTTCGCTTATGCTTCAAGTAGTTTTTGAATTCTACCCAGCTTGGAGGTAACTTTTCAATAATCACAACAGCTTGAAAAGTTTCACTTAAAGTCATTCCCTCAGCATGGATGTCGTGGATCAATACCTGCAGATCTTGAACCTGACTGATCACGTTCTTTGAATCAACCATCTTGTAATCCAAAAAGCGAGCTACCACGAACTTCTTTGTACCAGCATCCTCTGTTTTGTACTTGCGTTCCAATGACTCCCATAATTCTTTGGCAGTCGTGGTCTTGCAGTACACGTTATACAAAGGATCTATCAGACCATTCAGAACATAGTTGTGACACAAGAAGTCTGAATGTTTCCATGCTTCCACAGCTTGCACAGCCTGTGCATTAGAGGATTGACCTTCGGCAGGAGGTTCAACCTGAGGTACAATTTCTTTCAAGAACCGCGCAAGGCCCAAGGTGGTGAGATAGAAGAACATCTTCTGTTGCCACCTCTTGAAATTCTGACCATTGAATTTTTCTGGTCTCTCCGCATGATTAGCCACTGTGTTGGTAACCGGCGCATCGGTTGTGTTCACAACAGTAGTCGCAGGAGGAGGAGTTTGAGTGTTAGTCATCCTGAAAGATTAACACACACAGTTAAACAAACTGTAATTAAACGGTATCTGCCTGTATCGGATATGTTTCACAGAAACTCAATCTAGGTTTAAGTGAACAAACAAATCAGTTTAATAGAAACTCAGTCCTGGTTTCTATAAGTAAACTGATTTGAAAATTTTTCTTAAGAAAACGTAATGGATCTGTAAACTGCAAATAAAATATGTTTTGTTAAACTGATTTCTAACGAAACTCTATCTTGGTTTCGACAGAACCAGTTTATTAAAAAAAACTTGTTAACAATATTAATCCGATTTAACAAAAGCGTTTTAATTCTGTTTACACCGAATCTGTTTTAAGACTGTTGAGAAACCTGTACCCTTTTATTAGTATAGATCGAATAACAGTAACAAGTAAATTAACCGAAAGAATTAACAGATAATTAAAGTAGTAAAAGAACGAGGTTCGTGTTTAACACGATTCTCTTAAAACAGATTCGTCGTCTGTTTCCCAGGGTACAACGTCCAAAGCTGTTGTACAGCCGGACTTGACAATCTGACCTGAAAGATTACGGAGATGATCGAGGTTTATGATCGATGGAACTGCTGGAAATTGTCTGATGCGTATGGTATATTGGAGCTGTTTTTTTTCTGTGTACTTAAAACGAATGAGAAAGGCTGTTTATATAGCAAAACCCTATCTTGGTTAGTAAGCCAAGACAAGTGCTAAAAATCGGCCGTGTAGATATATTCAACCATTCAAACTAATTAGATAAACCTTGCTCACAAAGTTTTATCTTAATCCTTTAGTTTGAATGAAAAGAATATTCTGGAAACTTATCTGGAAAGATACGCGCATAGGCGACCTTTCGGAGCTGCATTCGTGTCCGCAGGTCGGGCGGGCTCGCATGAGTTCAGAAGCTTCGAACCCAGATTTTGTATTCCACGTGACTCACTTTGAGACACGATATCTCATTCATCTTAACTCAACTTTGGACATACTTTAGCTCGTTGCGAAGCTCTCTTCGAGGAGAACGCAAAGCCCCAATCTAATATAAAGATATATAACATCTACATATGTTAAATGGTGTCCACAGTTTGCAAGACCTCACTTTGCAAAACCATATTTTCCAACAATAACTTCTATGTGTTATAAACATACAACACGTCTTTACCAAAAAAAAAACATACAACACACTATCTTTTTATAGGTTAGTGGTTTGTAACAAATAAAACACGAATAATTAATCCATTAGTTAAAAAAAACCTTGGTTCAAATCTATCCTTAGCCAACTTCAACTTCAACATGTACCACTTCATAGTCTTATGTGCTATTCTCGCCGGCTCTTAAAAAATATTTCATCCGAGCGTCAATAAATTACCGAAATTTATAAAACACGATAGATCACAACCTTATTTAAAGAATTATGCCCAAATCAATTGTTTTTACTTTGTCATTTGAAAATCTGAGTTTTGTAACTCCACAAGAACGTTTCTAAGATTACCCTCGTATTTATAAAATAAATATGAGTCGAGACACTAGGTCACGCCTAACTTAAAAAGTGGATTTAAAATTTGTCAATAGAATTTAAGTTTTCTCCATGAACATACATAAGTACTTGCGTTAGATAAATCATAATTTAGAAAAGTTAGACTGAAATCTTTTATTTAGTAAAGGAAAACGAAAAGTAAGGACTTTCGTATTTCAAAAAAAAAAGATTGTTTCCTTATTAAGTATGATTCTCTTAATTATTATTTATTATTTTAAGTGTGTTTAAATAAAAAAACTTTAATAATTCCTTATTTAGCAAAACTTTTTGTAAATTCGTTTTTAAAAGTAAATTAAGTTAAAAAGTACATGTGTCAAAATTTAAATGATAAAAACTTATGGGAGGGCGGAGTAATCCAAAAATATTAAAGGGGGTAATTTGAAACTAACGAAAAAAACACAATTACCTAATGAGTTTTATATTACTAACCTTTAAGAGATAGCAAAGTTGCAGTAAACACCATTAGCTAGTTATATATATATATCAAACGTACGTTTATACAATGTTCGTTGCATGCATGCAACTCGTGCGATCTGCATAGCAGAATCCTTAGCGTTAAAATTTGTAGATTCTAATAACCAAAGTGGTATATTACACTCATTACTCATTAGTTTATACCAAAATTAAAACATTATTATAGTATCTACTTGTAAGTTCAAGGTCGACGTTTTAGAATTGAATGTATTGCAGACATGGTCCAAGTTGAACTAAATGCTCATCTTGTCATATACGTTAGGGTTAAGCAAAGACATGGTCCAAACATGAATAAGTAATGTCATTCTTGAAACTTGACAAATATATAGTAGTCACTAGTCAGTCACAATGTTAGTCACAGTTGCAATTCAATATCTTAATTAACAAGTATATACTTACAATTATGTGGAACTATTAAAACATAAACCAATAAGGTTCTGTATATATTAGAGTAAGGATTATATTTTTTTTCTTAAAGTGTATAGTTAAACGTACACATGTTAAGCTTACAAAGCTCCATTTCATATAAAAAATTAAGAACAATGCATGAAGCATGCATTTATATTATAATTAATTTTATTTAAATGCAATATTTGAATAATTTTTTTAACTTTGCCTTTTAAAATAAAATAAAATTTACAAATGGAACATTCGCTAATTAGTTTTTTTTTTCTTTCACTTTTCTCTATTATCTCATGCTCAAAATAGTAAGACCACTCAAATATAATATACTATCAATTACTCCTATAATATATTGTGGTGATTAACTCATTATAATAATTTTGATTCTTTACTTATGGTCTAGGTTTGAAGTTCAGTCGTTCTCATACCTTTCAAAAGTTATCGCGTCATCAAAAGAATACTAACAAAAAGGGTTGACAGAATCAATATTTAATAAACTGCTACCAAGTCCTTATGCTAATTTCTTAGAAAGGTATCTAATAATACCCGGTTAATTTTAAACCTATCGATCTCATAACTATATATAAACTGAAATAACACTCTGCTAATATACGTTTAATAAGTGTTCATTTTACTATTCTAGTTTGTGTTACGCATTACTATGAACCAAACTCAAACTTTCAGCATATGATCTTTGAGAACATTATTTAGCTAAAGTAGAAAAGGTCGTGCCCACATATGGAGAACTATTTTTGTGCATATCTTTGAGAACATTATTTATCATTGCAGGGTTATCGTCGACTTCTGCTTTACTTCTATTTTTGTACAGATTTTCTTATGAAGTTAAAGATATGTTAGCGTCACAAGGTTCACTAGGTGAAAAGCTTTCTTCGATTGTGAAAACGTTTGATGTGTACAAGGACAGCGAATCAAAACCGACAAGTCCAGCTATTAGTCCATACCATGATGACGCGGGATTTTTCTCTAGTGATGAAGGGTTTTCTACTACTGAACCCGGGACACCTGTTCATGAGACAATACAAGTTGTGGAAAGTAACATAGAGACTAATGTGCATGATAATGTTACAAGCACCTCTCGTTAGTATTCTTTGTTGATAGTGTTTTTATTCTAGCTAAAATTAGAATGTTAATTTAATATTTAGAGACGACTGGGTCGCCTAGTTGCTCAGCCAAACGCTAGCAACTGTGATGCAATCGCCTGAAGTAAGATGATCTCATCTGCTGTAACAATTAATAAGGTTTTGGCATGGGTCTACTTCGAATGCCTGATAGAAAAAAAAAAAAATACTGCTATGTACAATTTCTTCTTAGTTATGTTTGAATATGAATGTATTTGATGGTAGTGTTAAATTATATATTTTGTATAAAAACTTGTAAACTGAGGAGAATCCCAAATATATATTCAAGTGGCCGTTTCCACACTTTTTGGCCGTCTCAAGATCTTCACCCGACGAGTTTGAACTCTTATCTCTTCTGTAAGACGGCTTTGGAGACAACTTACCACAAAACCATGACATCGTTTCGCAGTATGTTTTATATTCATTATATTTAAAATACCTTTTGATGTGTATGCTATAGTGTTATCACAACAAGGATAAACACAACGGGCGACGAAGGTTTTGGCGATGACGAGATGTCCTCACTAAAAGCCACTAAAGAGCCGAATGTTTTAGTGTATACGTCTGTATAAGATGCTTTTTATATAGTCATTGTTATTAAAGTTTTAGGTGAAGTGATAAGTTTTGTATTACTAATTTAATTTTAAGAGATAGCATATTTGCTGTAATTAAACACCATAAGTTAGCTACATACTAGATAGCATGCATGCAATCTCGTGCGACCTGCAGAGCAGTAAGCATCATTATTCTTAACGTTAAAATTTGTAAATTTTAATAACCAAAGTCGTATATTACTCATTAGTTTATACCAAAAAAAAAACAAACATTATTATAGTATCTACTTGTAAGTTTAAGGTCGATGTTTTAAAATTGAATGTAGGGTACATTACAGACATGGTCCAAGTTGAACTAAATGCTCATCTTGTCATATACGTTATGGTTAGGAAACACATGGTCCAACATGAATAATGTTAAGGTAAAATACCGTACCTTGAGTTTAGGGCGTGTTCCCTACCCTCTTGGTGAAGTATCCTCCTAAATTACCTGAAAGTAAGAAAGAACACCCGTTAACTCGCCCCGGGTGTTGACCCAGGACCAAGCTCGGGCGTGAGAGTAAGTAGGTGAATATGAGCCGAAGGGGCTATGTGTTGGAGCCGAAGAGGCTATAGTAATAAATATATGTGTGTGTGCAGTAAATGCTCCCTTTGAATAGTAAATACGGGGGTATTTATACTAGTCAAAACACTGTAGATGTGTACGGTTTCTGGCATGTAGGTGACGACCCTTTCGTCATGTCTCTATCACCTGTGTCCTAGATGGTGACATCTCTTTGTTGACGTCATAGTTTATCGTGCAGTCACTATCTTCCTGTGTGACGTTATCTCTTTGATGACGTTGTCCTGTAGGTCTCTGAGATGAAGTCAGCGCTTTGTTGTTTACCAGGCTGACGTCTCATACTCGTTTGGAACTTTATGGCCCGTTCGGACCATTGTGGCCCTTTCGGACTTGAAGGGGTGTAGATGCAGGCGCAATGAATGGATTGTTTAGTCTTTTTTGGGCAATAACTGGCGTAACATCTCATTGTCTCCAGTGGTAACATTTCACAATCACCCTGAGAGATGAACTCCAAGGAATTCTCACAGCCTTTCATCTTCCAAATTCTTTTCCATGCAATCTTAATACACCAATCATTTACAAGGACCAATCATCCCGAATATCGCCTTCTTCAAACGGAGTCCATCAAGATCACTTTCCACCCCTACGAACATCTCCCTCTCGCAAAAACCCGACTAGATGGCGACACGAATCATTGTAACATTCTTAGGGGGGAATTGATAATAAACAACTATCGACATTCCAAATGCTTCTCATTTTCTAAAAAACTTTTCATCCAAACTAGGACCCTCTGGCATCCTTCTTTCCAGAGGAGTAAACTCGGAATTGACCTCATCGATTCATATTTGGGCTCTCAATAAGCAAAATCAGTAGTGATAATATGATAAGTCCGATTACGATATAAACTATAAAGGAATCTTTTCACACGATGTAAAGACTCTGTAGGACACAAACCTTCCATGAGAATTGGTCCATCACTTTACCATTATCCGGAACACGCTGTTACCCCACCGACCAACCCAACTTCTTATAAACCCTGGTGCCCATGATGCTCAATGCGGACCCACCTGGTCTTCCAAACACATCTTTATCTGGGAATAAAAAATCGTGAGAAACATCTTTAAACTCTAAAAATTCTCTTTTACGCTTCTTTTGGGAGTCTGGACGCTTTCCACTTGATCCCTAGAGTCGAATTCCAATTCAACCCAACGTAACCCAACATTCTAAGACCCACATCATCGAATCTTCAGAAGGACATATGTTTTAGAGTCTGAATTACATTAAATCTTTTAACTTTAGCAAGAATTACTAGCTCCATCCATCCAATCATACAATCGGTATCCGAGGATAGGACTCACGCTTCCATTCCCGCTTCTTTTATACTGGTTACAATCCGATCCCCCACATATTATGCTCTCTGCATTACTTGTTACCGTAATTTGCCACCGAATGTCCACTGATTTGTTGCCCAGGACCGCTTTAGCATACGACGTTAAAAATGACTGAAAAAAACATTTTCGTAGATATTAACAGATTGAGAGTTGAACCTACACTGGGTTTGCAGTACCCATAACGTTCCACAGGTCTATTATAAGTTCGACCATATTCGCCACATCGGCAAATAAATGAAAACCACCTATCCATGCGTCTTAGATTGGAAAACAAATGATTGATATCCTTACCGTTTATAAAACGTAAAAACCAACGATTGACCCGATTTTGAGATCTTTTGCAGCTATTGTAAACAATCGATCACCTCACCCCATGTTTTTAAATATCCCAAGATCTTGGACGACGCAAGATGGCGATATTAGAAACAAATATTGATGAAAACGACTTATGTTCCTCACGAAAATTAAGATGGGATTTGTTGAGAATACCTTTGTTACGTTGCTCTTGACGACGATTATTATCGAGATGATCGTTCCTTTTGCTTTCTGAATAATTTTGACAAATTACCTAGTAGTCACTTGTCAGTCACAAATTCACAATGTTAGTCACACATAAAGCAATACCTTAATTGACAAGTATTACCATTATGTTTAACTATTAAAACATAAAGCAATAATTAAGGTTCTATATTAGAGTAGAGATTATATTAATATTTTTCTTAAAGTGTATATAGTTTAACGTACACGTGTTAAGCTTATAGATTATTAAGCTCCATTTCATTTTAAAAATTAAGAACAATGCATGTATGCATTTATATTACGTATAATGTATTTTATTTTAATGCAATATTTGAATTTTTTTTTTAACTTTGCTTTTTAAAATAATATTAAATTAACAAATGAAAAATTCACTAATTAGTTTATTTTTGCTTTTTTTTCTTTCACTTTTCTCTATTATCTCATGCTCAAAATAGTAAGACCACTCAAATATAATATACTATCAATTACTCCTATAATATATATTGTGGTGATTAACTCATTATAACAATTTTTTTTTACTTGTGGTCTATAAAATAATGGTTTGAAGTAGTTCAGTCGTTCTCATACCTTTGAAAAGTTATCGCGTCATTAAAAGAATACTAACAAAAAGGGTTGTCAGAATCAACATAATTAATAAACTGCTACCAAGTCCTTGTGCTAATTTCTAACAAGGGTATCTAATAATAATACCCGATTAATTTTGAACCTATCGATCTCATAACTATATATACACTGAAATAAGACTCTGCTAATATACGTCTAATAAATGTTCATCTTACTATTCTAGTTTGTGTTACGCAAACTATGAACCAAACTCAAACTTTCACCTAGATGATCTTTGAAAACATTATTTAGCTAAAGTAGAGGAGTTCACTACAACAAAATGGCTGATTTTTCACACTTATTATGGCATGTCTTCACACTTTAAAGTGTGTGAATTTAAAAAGTTCACTCTAAGTTTGGTGTGAACCAATTAGGTGTAACAAATGATTTCACCCTTCTAAGTGTGAGGTTTATATAAAAAAGATTTTGAAATAATTCTTCATACTTTCAATTGTGATGGTTATGATTCATAAAACAATATCTTCACACTTTTAAGTTTGAACTTTTAATTATTCACACTTTTAAGTGTGGGAATTTTAGAACAATTCTTAACACTTATAAGTGTGCATATGCGAAAAATAAAGTTAACGCTTCATAAAGTGTGAAGAAAAAAGTGTGAACAAATGACAAATTTGTTGCGGTGGTCGTGCCCACATACGGAAAACTATTTTTTTTTTCTAGAACCGGTACCGATTGATTTTACACTGTTGTTTCCAAAAATTTTGGACACTTACTCGTAAGAGGAAGTTCATGTGTAACTTCTTTTTTTATTAAAAGTCAAGTTTCATACAAGTCTAGGCTACAAATCTCCTACATCCATTGGTGTCTCTCTTTCTAATTATAAATAATGAATGAATAAGTTAAAGGAGTAACCCCTTCAGCATATTACAAAATATCTATACATGGACAAACATATGCTAGTGTTTATTTTGTTTATGAGCTTGATATCGATAGCGAATGGCAAAACAAAGACAGAAGTCGGAGTTGGTGTGATTCTCGATATAGAAACCTCCTTTGGTAAGATGAGCAGAAGTTGCATTTCAATGGCTTTACATGATTTCTATCAGCAACATGACAACTACACCACCATGATTGTCCCACACTTTCGTGACTCCAAACAAAACAACGTTGAAGCCGTTTCTGCAGCCATCGATCTCTTGAAAAATGATCAAGTCATGGCAATCCTAGGACCTATGACATCCTCACAAGCAGAATTCGTGATAGAGATTGGTAACAGATCAAAGGTTCCAATCTTGTCTCAAGCAACAAGCCCTTCTTTGTCAACGAATGACAACCCTTACTTCATCCGTATGGCACACGATTCATCCTCACAACTCCAAGCGATAGCAGAATTGGTGAAACATTTTGAATGGAGGGAAGTGGTGTTTGTTTATGAAGATGGTGAGTACGGAAGAAGCCTCTATTCCGATGTCATGCTAACTTTTGGTACCAAACTCATGTACCATACGGTCATATATCCTTCCGCTTCAGATGATTGGATCCTTAAAGAGCTCTACAAGCTAAAGACGATGCAAACTCGTGTCTTCATAGTACATGCGTTACCATCATTAGCTTCACGTTTTTTCAAGAAAGTAAATGAAGCGGGAATGATGGAAGAAGGTTATGTTTGGATCATAACAGAAGGGCTCACTAGTCGTTTACATTCTTTAGATTGTAATGACATAGACTCGATGAATGGAGTACTCGGCGTCAAGTCATATATCCCAACCTCCAACAAGCTAACCAATTTTGAACGAAGATGGAAACGGGACTTCCAGATTCAGAATCCTGATGATGATGTGACAGAACTAGACATGTTCGGGAAATGGACGTATGATACTGTGTTTGCGCTAGCAATGGCATTAGAAAAGGTCGGGAATGAGATGAATACTAGTTTCCAACGACAACAGGAGTCCACAACAGATTTTGATTCCATCGGAACCTCCGAAATGGGACCAATAATCCTTCCATGGGTCCGAAACATAAGTTTCAAAGGTCTGAGTGGTGATTTTCATGTCGTTAATGGACAATTGCAATCGTCGGTTTACCAAATAGTGAACATAATTGAAACGCGTGACAACACTATAGGGTATTGGACTCCTAGAAACAGTACTATCTTCAAGAAGTTAAACCATGAAGCTAAGGATCTTAGGGCTATCACATGGCCCGGTGACAGTCCTGTGGTCCCTAAAGGCTGGGAGACCCCGACCAGCGATGATAACGTGTTACGAATCGGGGTTCCAGCAAAAGTGGGGCTTGTTGACGAGTTTATACATGCCTACACCGATCCTAGGACACAACAAGTTATTGCAACAGGTTTTTGTGTGGACGTGTTTAAGGCAGTTGTTGATGCCTTGCCTTATGCTGTCAAATACGAATTCGTACCATTCGTTACAGGAAGCTATGATGATCTTCTTCAGAATCTCTTCCATGGGGTAATCTCATCGAATAGATGATTACATTAATATTAATTCATATGCTTTGACATGCGACATGACACAAAAAGATAAAAAAAGGTTGCATCCTAATGTTTATGTTTTATAATGTAACAGAAATACAATGCAGTGGTAGGAGACGTAACTGTCCTTGCAAAACGTTGGGATTATGTTGATTTCACGCTGCCATTCTCTGAAGCGGGTGTTGCAATGATTGTTCCGATCAAGGATGAGAGGAAGAGTACATGGATTTTCATGAAACCCCTAGAGAAAAAGCTATGGATAACAACCGGAGCATTTTTCATATACACAGGGCTTGTGGTATGGTTTGTTG
>BQNB010093783.1:3020-26279 GCA_026074375.1 Tanacetum coccineum
CATCGACATATATGACCTTCGGTGTAATGCCCTGCTCCCCAACCTCAAACATACACATCGGTAGTCCAACACCATGCCTCTCGGCAATTCATTGCCATGCCTTTCTAGTAGTCAATACCATGCCTTCCGGTAATTCAATGTTGTGTCTTTCCATTGCCATGAGTCCATGCAATGCCTTCTGGTAGTCAATTGCCATGTCTCCAGGGTCTCCGGCCCTTCCGTATGTCATGACCATCATCATCCTTCTGCTCCATCGTTTTGCTCCACTTATATGACAGTTGTAGAGGTTCTCCACCATTTTTGTTCCGTCATGCCGTGCTTACCGTCAGGTCAAGGAACTCCTGGTAAGCGGGATTTATGGAATAGTTGTGAAGTGCGAAATAAACACTAACGGCCGTCGAAGCGTAACCTCTGAACCAGTATGGTGTTCACCTCTCATATTATTAAGCTTGATATATACGACCTTCGGACTCCGTTTAAGTGCCCTACTTCGCAGGATACTTTCAGAAAATGATCAAGTATATAAAATTGCAAAAATGTATTAATGGCACCTAAACCAGTGAATCTTAACCTTCGGAAAGAGGCATGTATCAATCCTTCATCGGTGGCTACTTTAGACCTGCTTGTGACTAACTCATCTCGTTCACGCGAAAGCTTACACCTCCGGCTAATATTACTTTTTATCCCTAACAACCTCAAAATTGAAGACATTATACAATCACCTTAACATGCCATCGAGCAAACCATGCATGCCAAGTCACTGTAACCTTCGGTTTTCTTTTGGTCTGTCTTTCAGATTCCTTTTGTTGATCAACAGACTTCCAAGCCTGATTGTGCTTTATCCTCCGGCGTTGAGTCTCTAAAAACCTTCAATGTCTCGAATCTCAATTCCAAATGACGGACGAGACGGTTGGTGCCGCGACAGACGCACGGCCGGAGCGACATGCCATCGACCTCCGGCGAAGGCAAAGGTCCACCCGGATGACTTTGTGTGCATCAAATTTTTTCCAATAATAACCATTCTTAAAGTCTATATTTTAGTTCGCTCCGATTTCTAATCTCTCATTTTTGCCCTTCGGTTACTTGCGCTCCGATCTGAGTCCCAATCGATCTTCAAAAATCCATTGTACGATCGTTATTACCTCAACTATTCGAAACTCCAACCTTCATAGGTTCAAACCCACCTGATGACGTATAATGGGTGTACCAAGCCTCTGGGCTTGGGCCACATTATCACTTGGGCTTCTTGGCTAAACCTATCAATAACAGGCCATGGTAAAGCCCAATCTCGTGTGGGCTTCGGCCCCGAACTTAACGATCCGTCCGCGGATCCACTTGTAGACGATCCGTCCACGGATCCACCTATAAGACGATCCGTCCGCAGAACATCTGCGTTCGTTTAACACGATTGTCGCGGACCCTTGCCCGACAAGGGACCCACTCCGGCCACTACTAAAGTAACCGAAATACTAGGAAACCCTAGTACTAGACACCTATAAATAGGGGTCACAATACATCCCAAAAGGTACACAATTATTCTTATTCTCTCTGACATATACTCTGACAATATGAATACTTACTCTCACACCGGAGTCTAATCGTGGGGTCCGTCCCCACGTTAAGGCTAACGGTTTACTTTTAATTGTGCAGAAAATCATCACTTCTCTTGCTCTAGTACAAAATTAAGCATTCAAATCATTTGGAGGCCCAACCCGACGAAGGACTTTGACACTACCAAATCCGACACGAATTTTGTACTAACAAGTAGCGCCATCCGTGGGAAACGAACGCAACCACGATACTCTAAAAAACTCACTATGAGCACTCACGAACAAATCACAAACAATCCCACGTCCGCCGTGAGGAACACTGGAGGAAAGAGTGGTCCCCAGGGTCTTGAGGAACCTATGTCGAGGTCCTTAGGGAAATGTGCGACAAAAATTATCACCAACTCTTGCCGCTCATCGCCGAAAAGATGCAAAAAGAAAAAGAGCAGAAAGACAAACTCAACGCGGTGAAAGCACGACTGATCTATGGTGAAGAGTCCGGAATTAAAATAAGAAGCCGTGAAGAATCGCACTACTCTGAATCCAAGACACCAACTGCTCGAACAGAACCCAGAAGAAGGCACGGAGGCAGGTATTCCCGAAGCCCATCACCACACGCCAGTGTCTTCAAAAGGCTTAAGAAGAACAGATCCCCTTCACCGCGGCCCAGGCCACGGAAAGAAGGAGGTGTGTTCAATAGGTTGGGAAGAAAGGAGCCAGCTACATCCGCGCGCCCTGATAGGCGTCAACAAAAAGGAACACCATCTCGTACGACTAGCCAATATTCAGAAAGTGAAGATAGTGAAGGGGGTCATTGGAAATCTAAGTCAAGAAGGCAGAGATCAAACACCTATGAAGATGACCTCTCCCAGCCTTGGACATGTGAGGAAAGAAACCCTTTCACACCTCGGATCCGGCATTTTAGTCTCCCGAGGACTAGGATGCCCAGTCATGTCAAAACATACGATGGAAGTGGAGATCCGGAGGATCACTTAAAGTTATTTCAATCGGCCGCAAAAACAGAAGGTTGGGCAATGCCGACATGGTGTCACATGTTCAACTCAACCCTCACCGGGAATGCCAGAGTTTGGTTTGACAAGCTACCAAAAGAGTCGATCGATAGCTATGAAGATCTAAGGACAGCGTTTAGGGAAAACTATCTTCAGCAAACAAAGCATATCAAGGATCCGGTGGAGATACATCACATCAAGCAAAGAGACGGAGAATCTACGGAAGACTTCATGGAAAGGTATAAGGCAGAAGTCCTAGACGTAGAAGGAGCTCCGGAATGCATGAGAATCTCCGGGTTTATGCATGGAATAACCCACCCTGGGTTAATCAAGCGTCTATATGAAAGAATTCCGAGATCTATGGACGAAATGTATAGAATGACTACGTCCTTCCTACAAGGGGAAGTTGCTGCACTCAGTCACGGCCAGAGAAAAGCGCCTTCATCATGGAAACCGTCAGAGGGGGGGAACAAACCGAATTTCAAGAAAGGCTTCAAAAACAAACAAAGACCGGATCGCAAGCCAGATAGATTCTCACTCCTCACAAAAACGCCAAAAGAAATTTTCGCTCTGGAAAAAGGAAAGTTCAAAGCTCCACCCCCAATGGTAACTCCCGTGGAAAAAAGAGATCCGAACAAATACTGCGAATTTCATTCAGATACGGGACATAGCACAGACGAATGCATGCAGCTGAGAAAGCAAATAGATGAAATGATCAAGGCCGGAAAATTGTCGCAATTCATCAAGGAATTAAAACAGAACGACAAGCCGAAAGCACCGAAAAAAGGGGAAGCGTCCGGAAAGGATAAACCTCTGACTATACTAATGATCCAACCATGGGAAAGAGTGGCCAAACCTAGGATTACCCAAAGCTTCTCTCCGGAGACGGCAATGTCCTTTCCACCCCTGAGGGAAGAAGACGGGACGGAGGGCCCAATGATCATCGAAGTCGACATGGGCGGACATTTTGTGCATAGGGTATATATTGACGGCGGAGCATCCTCAGAAGTCTTGTATGAACATTGCTTCATAAAACTCCGCAAAGAGATAAGGGATCAGATGGTTCCGGCCACCACTCACCTTATCGGATTCAGTGGAGAGACCATTTGGCCACTGGGCCAGATAGCCTTGCTAGTAAAAATTGGTGATGAAGTACACTCCACTTCCGCATGGATGAACTTCATGGTTATCAGGTCACCATCCCAACACAATGCAATAATAGGCAGACCGGGCATAAGGAAACTCCGCGCCGTACCATCAACAGCACACGGAATGTTAAAATTTCCCGTTGAAGGTGGCACGGTAACGCTACAAAGTAGTAGAGTCATTCCTATGGAATGTGCTATGATCTCCGGACCTAGCATCCAGACTCCCGCAGCAAACCAAGTACTGGAAGAGAAAATAAATATAGCAATCCACCCGGAGTACCCTGAACAGACAGTTGCCATAGGATCAACATTAACAGAAAAAGGACGCAAAGGACTATGTTCTTTGCTTAAGCAAAACTTGGATATTTTCGCCTGGAAGCCAGCCGATATGACGGGCGTCCCACGAAACATCGCGGAACACCGCTTGAATATCCGGGAGGGATATTCACCAGTCAGGCAAAAGAAAAGAGGACAGGCACCAGAAAGAAATAAGGTAATCCAGGAAGAGGTGGAAAAATTAGTGGACGCTGGAATAATGAAGGAGGTCCATTATCACAGTTGGCTCTCTAATCCGGTAATGGTCAAAAAGCATGACGGAACTTGGCGAATGTGCGTGGACTTCAAGGATCTTAACAACGCATGCCCCAAAGATTGTTACCCATTACCGGAAATAGACTGGAAGGTGGAGTCCCTCTGTGGGTATTCTTTCAAATGCTTCTTGGATGCATACAAGGGGTACCACCAAATTAAGATGGCAAAAGAGGATGAAGAAAAAACGGCGTTCATAACAAGCCAAGGGATATTTTGCTATTCTAAGATGCCGTTCGGTTTAAAAAATGTCGGGTCAACATATCAACGCTTAGTGGATAAGGCATTCCAAAAACAGATTGGACGTAACTTAGAGGTATATGTCGATGACCTGGTTATAAAGAGCCACACGGAAGAAGAAATCATCCGAGACATAACAGAAACATTCAAAACCCTTCGACAGATAAACATGAAATTAAATCCAAAGAAATGCACCTTCGGAATGCAGGAAGGAATGTTCTTGGGTTATAAAGTAAGCACCAACGGGTTGAGAGCATGTCCGGAAAAAGCAGACGCAGTCCTTAGCTTACCATCTCCGAGATGCATCAAGGACGTGCAGAAGCTAAATGGAAAATTAGCAAGCTTAAACAGATTCTTGTCAAAATCAGCAGAAAAATCGTTACCTTTTTTCAAAACATTGAAAAAATGCACAAAAAAGAGCGATTTTCAATGGACACCGGAAGCTGAAGAGGCCTTCAAGCAGATGAAAAAACTCATTGCGGAGCTCCCAACACTGACCGCACCAAGGGAAAATGAGGAATTAATCATATACTTGGCTGCAGCAAAAGAAGCTATCAGCGCGGTCTTAATGACGGACAGGGAAGGCAGGCAAATACCAGTATATTTTGTAAGCCGCACTCTACGAGGCCCGGAAGTCAACTATACCCCTATGGAAAAGTTGGTGTTAGCCTTGCTCAGTGCAAGTAAACGGTTGAAAAGATATTTCCAAGCACACACGGTCGTTGTAATAACAAATCAACCGATAAAGCAACTGTTGTCAAGTTCGGAAATATCTGGAAGGATGCTGAAGTGGAAGTTCGAGTTAGAAGGATATGACATCCAATACAGACCAAGGACCGCAATCAAAGGCCAAATATTGGCAGATTTTATTGTGGAACGACCGGAAGAAGAGTCTCCGGACGAACTCATGGCAGAACCGGAGGTACTACCGGAGCCGTGGACGTTGTTCACAGACGGCTCGTCCTGCGTAGACGGCTCCGGGGCAGGTCTGATACTAACAAATCCGGAAGGGGCAGAATTTACATATGCCATGAGGTTTAGATTCGAGGCCACTAACAATGAAGCCGAATATGAAGCACTAATAGCCGGTCTCCGGATCGCAGAACAAATGGGTATAAAGAACTTGCAAGCAAATGTTGACTCAAGACTTGTGGCCAATCAAGTTAACGGCTCTTACATCGCCAAAGAGTCAGGCATGGTTCAGTACTTAAACAAAGTAAAAACACTGGCAAAAAGCTTCAAGGAATTTTCCATCAAACAAATACCACGAAGTGAAAACAAGAAAGCGGACGCCCTGAGCAAGATCGCGTCCACCAAGCTCGCGCATCTTAACAAACATGTGCTCGTCGGAAGAATTGAAGGAAAAGTTCAATAAATGAAAAGGAAGTTTCTTGACATAGTAGAAGAAGAAGGCAATACATGGATGACACCCATATGTGAGTACCTGACAAAAGAAATCCTTCCGGAGGATAAAAAGAAGGCCAGAGCGGTACGTCGGAAAGCGGCCAGGTATGCCATGATCAACGGAACCCTTTACAAGAAGTCCTTTTTAGGACCATGGCTTCGGTGCGTCGGACCCCTCCAAGCAAACTATGTCCTAAGGGAAATACATGAGGGGTCGTGCAGCATGCATTCCGGCCCTAGATCTGTGGTTGCCAAAGTAATCCAAACAGGATATTACTGGCCAACAATGCATATGGATGCAAGGAACTTGATAAGGGAATGCAATGACTGTCAAATACACCGTCCCGTCCCAAGAAATCCGCAGCAGAACTTGACCCCCATCACGTCTCCATGGCCATTTTATAAGTGGGGGATAGACATAGCCGGACCTTTCCCGGAAGGACCAGGTAAAGTCAAATTCTTAATTGTTGCTATCGATTATTTCACTAAATGGATTGAAGCAAAGGCCGTCGCAACCATCACCGGCAATCAAGTGAAGAAGTTCGTATGGGACAACATTGTCTGCAGATTTGGCCTACCAGGGGAGATCATATCAGATAATGGAAAGCAGTTCCGTGATAATCCATTCAAGGATTGGTGTGAGAAATTGTGCATCCGTCAATGCTTCGCTTCCGTGAAACACCCGCAAGCAAATGGTCTAGTTGAAAGAGCAAATAGAAGTTTAGGAGAAGGAATAAAGGCAAGGCTTGATGAAAAAAGCAAGGATTGGATAGAAGAACTTCCGCATGTCCTATGGGCCCACCGTACAATGATCAAGTCAAGTAACGGGGAAACACCATTCTCATTGACATACGGCACGGAAGCCGTAATCCCGGCAGAGATAGGCATGCCAACACTTCGGACCGCGGAAATAGATCAAACTAAAAACAACGAAGCCCTGGGAATCAACTTGGACCTCATAGAAGAAAGAAGGGAGCTAGCAGCAATACAAGAAGCAATAAGCAAGAAAAAGATGGAAAAATATTACAACTCAAGAGTCCGCGGAACGAGCTTCAAGCCGGGCGAAATGGTCTACCGCAGCAATGAAGCAAGTCATGCCAAGGACGGAGGTAAACTTGGACCCAAGTGGGAGGGACCATATGAAGTTAAAGAATCGCTTGGAAAGGGGGCTTACAAGCTAAAAGACCGCAAAGGAAATGACATGCCAAGAACGTGGAACATTTGTAATCTCAAAAAATGTTATATACATGAAATGTAAGAATTCGCCCGGCACATGATGCTCCGAAGGGCAATATTTGTATTTATTCGCATTTTGTAATATTTTGAATTTCAATGAAAAAGTGGGGATTAGCTACCCTCACAAGTTTTAAATTTTAAATTATCTTTACTTTGCAAAGTTATATTAATTGTTAAAGCATGCTTGCACGGAGCCATGCTCCACAAAAATATTATCCCGTATAATAAAGGTTGAGCAACCTCAAAATTAGCTCAGGCGCGTAAGAGGTATTGCAAGCCCGGCGCCGGGAGAATAACCCACAAATATTCACAAGACTATCCTAATAAAAGTATCACACGTGATATAAAAAGATAGCAACAACATTTATATACAACGGATATATCTAAAAATTGTTGTAAAGCCGGTTACATGAAAAGTACCGCAACAAAAAGGCCACATACGGCCGCGGTATACACTATAACAGGACGAACTATAAATAGCCAGGATATCTTAATTACAAAAAATATTGCAAGGTCACATGCGACCGCAGGAGGAAAAACAAATATGCTCATAATACAGCATCCCTAGCTTCTTCATCCAGTTGAGAAAACGTTAGGCCATCTCCGGATGAGGCATTAATCTTTCCTTCACTTTCCGAACCTAGGATAGCGTTCTCCGGAACCACATCCGCTGAATCCGGATTATCGTAATCTTCAACAGAAACGGAAGGATTAGCTTGAGGAACAATGACTACAGTAGATAACACGTTAGTAGCGGGAACCTCAGCAGGCGGTTCAATCAAAGCCTCAGCGGATAAAGGATCATCAATGGACGCAAATACACCTTTCAAAAAGGGGAGACGTTCAATAAGATTTCTTTCCATTTTCTCCACTCGCCCACGGCATATATCCAAAGCAACGGACAAGGCTTGGCTCCCAATTATGACCCTATCCTGCTTATGATGGACGGGAACCATTAGCTGACTTGCATCGGGTTGAAGATCGGTCATACCCAAGGTCTCAGCCACGGCGTCGTCCAAGCGGAGAAGATCCATAATATCCCAAGTACTGGCATCCTTCCTATTGGAAAGCTCTTGAAGAAGCGGAAAGTTAAGGTCACGGAGTTCACGGATGGCGGAATTAAAATCATCTTCCGCAGAAGGAATATAAGCCTCAAGATCAGTCAAACACCTACCAGCTTGCCCATGCTCAATCCCTGCGGCTAAGCCCTCCTGCATCCCTTTCTCTATAGCTCGACCAAAGGCATGACCAAGAGCCTCCATATACTCATTTGAATTAAGGCACTTAACCACAAGAAGCTTCATCCCATGAGTTAGTAACCATCTTCGCCCCGCAATAACGTTGAGGAGGTGCGGATGGAAACTTTCTTGAAAGCGCATACAACACCGGGTGAAATCAGCATCAATCTCGGCCAACCTAGTCCTAAGGGGCCGCATAAGATTATCTTGATATTCCTCTAACTGTTTCAAGAGCCCCTCATACATTTCCAGCTTCTCACGGAGGTCCGCGGAAGAAACCTCCAGCTCACGCACCTAAGAAATACATATATGTATGCGTGAGGAGAGGGAAAAACAAAATTATGAAGAAAATAGTTAAGGATAGAAAACTATACCTGATCCACAAGATTTTGATTCTGGGACTTCAAGGAGGAAGAAGACGCTCCCAATTCAGAAAGCTCATGATCTTTTTCAATAATAGCAGACTCAAGGCCCGTCACTTTTAGCTTTAAAGAATCACGTTCTTGCTCAAGAAGGGTGTTGCGGTCCTTAGCAGAAGCAACTTCCCCTCGAAGAGAGTTCTCGGTGGCCTCGAGACCAGATACCTGAGCACGGAGTTGGGTCACTTCCGCCGACTCCTCCCTTGCCCTAAGAAGTTGAGACTTCAAATCTTCAATCTCCTTGTCTCTCGCCTCCAACAAAGTGTTTTTCTCCTCCGCAAGGGTTCTCCATTTCCTCTTCTCCAAGATATTATACTCCGCACGCATCCTCACCTCAGAGCTCAAACTCAAGTTGCGTGCGGTTGACACATTAAACTCAGTGAATAGTTGCTCATGCTCCATCCCGCGGACAGTCTTGAAGAAGGCAGGAGGAGTGAAGTGATCAATCATGTTGGCACACAAATGCCCGTCATTCATCTCAAAACCCTTGGTCACCGTCCACTCAGGAACATAAATTTCCTCTGAGCCGGCACCTACACTCTCCTCCGCACGAATGCTCCCGGCATCAAAACCACTACCCGATCTCCCTGTAAAAAGACTAAGAGTACGATCCGTCTTCTCAGATGAGCTTGAAGAACCAAAAACGGACGGATGCGGAGCACCCTTATCTTTGCTAATATCAGCAGGAATGGCCACCGTGGTAGCAACAGTAATAGCCTCAGTCATAATCGGAGCAGTAGACCTGACAAGAGAATCAACTTCAGGACCCGTAGAATTAGCGCCTGAGTGATGTGATGAATCAGAGAGGACTACGAACCTTACAGAAGGACCTATGGTCCGCAAGGAGGGGCCAGTCACGGAGTCAGTACGATCTCCGCCCTCCTCCAAAGGTGAAGCTGTCACGGAAGAAGTAATAAAGGGTAAGGTAGGAAGAGCTGGAACACCCTGCTCTACCGTTAAGAGAGAATCCTGAAGCAACCTGTTTAGAGCACTAAGAGATTTACCTCCAGTAGCGGAACCACCAGCAGTCCCATAATCAGTCCTTAGTCTTTTGGGTGGATGGGGAGCGACAGGCAGTCCTTCACTGTCATAGATTACTCTCTTCTTCTTCGAACGCTGGGGCTTCGGAACGGTAGCTTCAGCAGATGCGGCAACGGGCACAGATGGCTCAACAATTTCCTGGCCAACGGCGGAATCAAACCCTTGATCTCCACCACCACCCACACTTGCATCTCCAACAAATTCCCTCTCCACACTGGCCGACAACTCCCCGGAGGTACGGACCACGGAGGTCGGAAGTAAGGTCACGGTGCGGTGTTTGGCCACGGTAACAATAGGGCTCTCATTTTCAGCTCTTGGTCTCTCAACAATCCTTACCTTGCGAGGATCAGCAGTGCGGATGAAAGCATTCAAATCCATACCTACAAAAAACAACGGGAAAAGGATAAAGAAGCGAGAAAAACAGGAAAAATGCAAACAATAATCAAAATGTGTACGGAAAATAGAACCCACCCTCTCCGTTCTCATACTCAAAGCGGGGATAAGTATCTTTATTCAAAAGGTAATTACGGCTTATGCCAACCCAGCAAAGAAATTCCTCCGGGAACCTAAGGAACGGAGAGGCGTGAGCAATAAGGGTATTAACATGCTCCACGTTATATTCAGAGGGAGCAGGGGCTCGATCCTTGACAATATTGGAACCCGAAAACCAATTAAACCGAGCATCGGCAGGAACCACAAACTCATCAACCCAGAAAAAATGATCATTCCAGTTCTTCACAGAATCCAAAAAATACCTTTTGGGTAGTAATTAATAATGCTTACGCCTAGCGGTGGAGGTTTGATCCTTTACCAAGCCTATGGTAATTTATATGCTATGACAGGTAGTGAGTGTTGATTTTCCGTTTCTCCCTTTTGTTATAATTTATTATACACCTGAGTGAAAGAGAGAACCCCAAACACTTATGTGAGGTGCTAGTATATACTTTCTATGCTGTTAATTACGAGGTCTAGAATGTTGTGTTGTAAAATACTATTAAAGAGTAGGTAAAATGACTCCTCATATTGTTATTGTCTAGATAGAAAAGCCCATTTGCTTGAGGATAAGCAAATCCCAAGTGTATGGGTATTTGATGAGGTGTCATTTTATACACTTTTTCGGGGCCGTTTAACCCCCTAAATCGTGTGTTCATTCCTTTTTAGGTATTTTGCATTTGGAAGGCATTTGGAAGAAATACACGTGACTTGGGCTCATTTGGAGAAGAAACGGACAAGACTACGGACCTACACCAACATTGCTCAAGAATTTCTTCTAAGAAGCTGGAGACGGCGTCACAGATTACACGTGACGCCGTTACAACGATTTCTAAGACAGCGTCACAAGATCTCAAGACGGTGTCAGATTGTACGACCCAGCCCATTATCTAGAATATTCTTATCACGACGGCGTCACGATTAAAACGCGACGCCGTTGCAGCGATTTTCCTATAAATACAAATCTGATTTTAGGGTTTTAAGTGTGTAATTTAGAGTAAAAGAAAGGGATGAACCCTAGTTCGTTTAGCAGCTATTAGGGACGATTTTAGGCTTTAAAACCCTATTGTACTTCTTTCAATTCATGTTTTAATCTAGTAAGACCATCTTAATCATTCAATATGTCTTGTTGTGTGATTCTTATATGTTCTTGCTTTAGGCCCAATACAACAAATAGCTGGACTGCTAAGCCTGACAAGGGCCGTGCTCCGGATATTTCAAAGACGCACGTAAGTATCCTTTCCAGCCGCACACCGTAGCATCCACGGACAAACACTGACCGCGGAAGAACACTCGCGTCCGCAAACACGATTATACGTGGACCCTTGCCCGACAAGGGACCCACTCCGACCACCAACAGTTACAAGCGAAATACTAGGAAACCCTAGTATTAGGCTTGCCTATTCAATAGGTCATTTTCACACCCCAAAAGGTTACATTAAGTCCTAATCATTAACTCACACACGTACTCTAAATTCTCTGACAAACATGTGTACTTACTCTCACGCCGAGCTTAATCGCGGGGTCCGCCCTGCGGTAAGGCTAACGGTTACTTTTGAATTTGTGCAAAAATCTCTCCTTCTCTTACTCTAGTACCAATCGGGTGTCTCAAGTCAACTTTGAAGTCCGGCCCACAAAGGACTTCGATACCTTGCTAAACCTGATACAAATTTTGTACTAACAACGTATATGCATGGATGCGATGTATCGTGTTTATATTCTCCTCTCACACAACAACGGGGGAGGAGGATGAAAAGAGAGAGATATAAACAACGATACATCGCATCCAATAGCATATACGTTGTAGTACAAAATTTGTATCCAGGTTTGTTTTTAGCAAGGTATACCGAAGTCCTTAGTCGGGGGGCCGGATAACTGCAAGTGACTTGAGCACTCCGATTCTGGTACTATAGTAAGAGAAGTGAGATGATTTTCTGCAACAATTAAAATAAAACGTTAGCCTTACCGCAGGGCTGACCCCGCAATTAGCTCCAGGCGTGAGGTAAGTACACATGTTTTGTCAGAGAATGTCAAGTACTATGTGAGTTAATGATTAGACATAATGTAACCTTTTGGGGTGTGAAATGACCCCTATTATATAGGCAAGCCTAACACTAGGTTTTCCTAGTATTTTCGCTTGTAACTGTTGGTGTCGGAATGTGGTCCCATTGTCGGCAAGGTCCACGTATATCGTGTTTTGCGGCCGAGAGTTTTCTTCCGCTCAGATGTTTGTCGTGGATGCCTCACGATAGCGGCTAGAAGATACTTACGTAGCTCTTTGAAATATACGGAGCACGTCCCTTGTTAGCTTAGCAGTCCGCTATTATTGTATTGGGCCTGGCCAATATATGTATATTATGAACTAAGCCCAGTAAGCTTGGTGCTCATACTATACGTCATCAAGTCCCCCCAGTCTAGTTTGCTTACTGTACGCGGCACAATTATAGCGTGCGGTGAGCATTACTAGACTTAAAGTTCCGTGATCAAATTTTCGTTAACCCTGCCTTGTTCCGCTTCCTTTGTACCTGTTTTGGCAGTTAATCGTTGGCTACTGGACTCTTATGTCCCTTTATCTTTCCTGCATGATTGACCTCCCTTGTCCCATATCAGCTATTAATCATCATCTTTTACTACATTTTGCACTGTTGATTGGAGAGTGTCTTGCATGTGTCTTATCATTACTTATCCTAACTTAATATACATGGGTATAAATACTGATCGTGCTTTACTGTTTCTTTTTTTATCTCCTTACTCATTCCACCATTGTTGCTAAAATTTCAGGTTTTCTAGTTGCATAAGCCCCCCTTATTCTAGTCTTTCTTCTTGATTCAGGTTAATCTCTTTGCTTCTCTTTTATTATGGGCAGTATTACATCTCTCAAATGTGTTCTTACACAAGAACACCTTGATTGCAATTTGTGCTAAATATTTTGTTCCCGAGAAAGTCCATCCACAACTGCCAAGACTCTGATCCACTAGCATGAAAGACCAGCTGTAAACGTTGAAGTACACCCATTCTTGATATGCCAACTATCGTATCCCTTTTTTCTACCTTCTTCCATGTCATTCTTCACCCATTTTCCGCATTTTCCGTCCATTTTCATAATTATCCGTGTTTGGATCTTGCAAGGTTTTCTCATTTTGAATCATGTGCCGTGGTTGCAAAATTGAACCAGATGGCAGTTGTTTCGCTACTTTTATTCACATAATTACAAAAAATGGATGGTTTGGTTCACTAAGCGACCAAATTCCGTGCTTTGTTATTCTAAAGAAATTTAGATTCCGTGAAAATTGGAATGGTATTTTTCTGGCTCGGTTTAGTTGGTTTTCGGGTTCTAATATTGTCAAGGATCGAGCTCCTGCCCCTCTGAATATAATGTGGAGCATATTAATACCCTTATTGCTCAAGCCTCTCCGTTCCTTAGGTTCCCGGAAGAATTTCTTTGCTGGGTTGGCCAAGAGCCGTAATTACCTTTTGAATAAAGATACTTATCCCCGCTTTGAGTATGAGGACGGAGAGGGTGGGTTCTACTTTTCGTACGCACCTTGATTATTGTTTACATTTTTCCTGTTTTTCTTGTTTCCTTATCCCTTTTTCCCCTTTGTTTTTTTTTGTAGTGATGGATTTGAATGCTTTCATCATCTGCAGCCGCTGATCCCCCGCAAGTGATGGATTGTTGAGAGACCCAGAGCTAAAAATGAGAGACCTATTGTTACTGTGGCCAAACACCGCACCGTGACCCTACTTCCGACCTCCGTGGCTGTTCCTCCGGAGAGATGTCCGCCAGTGTGAGAGGGCATTTGTTGAGATGCAGAGTTGGGATGGTGGAGATCAGGGATTTCAGTCCGCTGTTAGCCAGAAAATGTTTAAGCCATCCGTGCCTGTTACCAAACCTGTTGAAGCTGAAGTTCCTAAGCCCAAGCGTTCGAAGAAAAAGAGAGTAATCTATGATAGTGAAGGACTGCCTGTCGTTTCCCTACCACCCCAAAAGATAAAGCCGATTAGGGACCAGCTGTGGTGTCCATCACTGGAGGTAGTCTCCTAGTGTTCATACAAGTGCTTCAAAGATTCTCGCTTAAAACGGTAGAGCAGGGGTTCCAGCACTTTCCCCACCTTACCCTTTTATTACTTCTTCCGTAACAAGCTTTACCTTTGGAGGAGGCGGAGATCGTACAGACACCGTAACTGCACCCTCCTTGCGAACCATAGTTCCCTCTGCCAGGTTTCGTAGTCTTCTCTATTCTTCTCAAACAGCACTCAGCGCTAAAATCTGCGGATCCCTAAAGTTGATTCTCAGTTGTCAGGTCTGCTGCTCAGTTTATGACTGAGGCTAGCACGTTGCTACGAACGGGGGCTATTCCTGGTTGATATTAAGCAAAGAAAGATGCACCGCCTCTGACCGTTTTTGGTTCTGTGAGCTCCTCTGAAAACGGATCGTACTCTTAGTCCCTTTTATAGGGAGAGTCGGTATTGGTTTTGATTGCCGTAGCATCCGTGCGAAAGGCTGTAGGTACCAGGCTCAGAGAATTCCTATGTCCTGAGTGGACGGTGCCAAGGGTATTTGTGAGAGGAATGATGGCGTATTGGTGTACCATCGATTGATCACTTCACTCCTCCTGCCTTCTCAAGACTATACCGCCGAATGGAGCATGAGTAATATATTTACTGAGTTCAATGTAATCAGCCGCAGAAACACGTAATTTGAGTTTGAGCTCCGAGGTAAGGACGTGCGGAGTATAACATCTTGGAGAAGAGGAAATGGAGATCTCTAGCGGAGGAGAAAAATATTTTGTTGGAGCGAAGGACAAGGAGATAAAGATTGAAGTCTAAATTGCATAAGCAAAGAGGATTCCGCGGAGGTAACCCAACTCTAGTGCTTAGGTTTCTAGGTCTTGAGGCCACCGAGACTCACTTCGAGGCAAGTTGCTTCCGACAAAAGACACAACGTCCTTCTGAGCAAGAATGTAATTCTTTAAAGCTAAAAGTGACGGGCCTTGAGTCTACTATTGCTGAAAAAGATCATGAGCTTTCTGACTTAGGAGCGTCTTCTTCTTCCTTGAAGTCCTAGAACCAAAGTCTTGTTGATCAGGTATAGTTATTCGTCCCTTACTATTTTCTCACATTTTTTGTATCTCCACTCCTCACATACATAGATATTTCTTAGGTGCATAAGCTGGAAAAATTCGTCCGCGGACCGCCGTAAGAGCTAGAAGACGTATGAGGGTAGCATGAAATAGTTAGAGGAATTTCAAGACAATCTTATGGGACCTCTCAGGACTAGGTTGGCCGAGATCGATGCTGATTTCACCCGGTGTTGCATGCGCTTTCAGGAGAATTTCCATCCGCACCTCCTCAACGTCGTTGCGGGGCGAAGATGGTTACTAACTCATGGGATGAAGCTTCCTGTGGTTAGTGTCTTATTCAAATGAGTAACATGAAGGCTCTTGTCAAAGCTTTTGGTCGTAAAAATGGCAATAGAGAAAGGGAGCAAAGGGCCTAGTCCGCAAGAATTGAGCATGGGCAAGCTGGCAAGATGGTTGACTGATCTTGATAGCTTATAATTCCCTCTACGGAGGATGATTTTATTCGCTATCTGTGATCCTTCGTGTCCTTAACTTCTGCTTCTCAAGAGCTTTTCGACAAGACGAATCAGACTTGGGACTATTATGGATCTCAGTCGTTTGGACGACACCGTGGCAGAACTCTAGGTATACCGATCTTTAACCCATGTTAATCACTAATGGTTCTCGTCACCATAAACAGGATAGGGTCGTAATTGGGAGTTCAATCCTTGCCTGGCTTTGGATGTTTGCCGGTGGCGAGTGGAGAAAATGTAAGGAACCTATTAAAACGTCTCCCCTTGTTTGAAGACGTATTTATGTCCATTGAATGATACCTTTATCTTCGAGGCTTTGAATTGAACCACCTGCTGAGGGTTCCTCTACTAATGTGCTATCTACTGTTGTCATTATTCCTCATGCGATCCTAGTACTTCGTTTTCTGTAAAGATTACGATAATTCGATTCATCGGATGTGGTTCCGGAGAAAAAACCCGCTACTTAGGTTCGGACAAAGTTAAGGAAGGATAAATGCTTCGGCCGGAGGTGGGCCTTAACGTTTTTTCCAATTGGATGATGAAGCAGGTGCGGTATGTAAGTGTATTTGGATTTTTCTCATCGCGGTCGCATGTGACCTTCGGTTTTTACTGTAATTAAAATATTTCTGGCTACATATAGTTTTATTCCTGTTACGGTGTATACTGCGTGCCGTATTGGCCTTTTTATTGCGGTATTTACCAGTCTTTACATAATTTTTTTGGATAATTCCGTTATGTATAAAATGTTGTTGCTATCTTTTTTATACACATGTGATACTTTAGAAGGATAGTCTATGAATATTTTTGGGTTATCCTCCGGTGCTGGCTTGCGAATACCTCTTATAACGCCTGAGCTATTTGAGGTTGCTCAATTCCTTTATTATATAGATAATTATTTTTGTGGAGCGAGGCTCCAGCAGCGCGCGTCTTAACAATGTAATATAATTTTGCAAAGTAAAGACAATTCAAAAATTAAAAACGCGAGGGTAGCTAATCCGCACTTTTTATTAAAATCAACATATTTACAAAATACAAATAAAGATATGCCCCCCACCCCACCAACCCCCCCCCCCCCCCCCCCCCCCACCCCCCCCCCCCCCCCCCCCCCCCCCCTCCCCCCACCCCCCCCCCCCCCCCCCCCGACCACCCCTCCCCCCCCCCCCCCACCCCCCTCCCCCCCCCCCCCCCCCCCCCCCCCCCCCCCCCCCCCACCCACCCCCCACCCCCCCCCCGCCCCCCCCCCCCCCCCCCCCCCCCCCCCCCCCCCCCCCACCCCCCATCCCCCCCCCCCCCCCCCCCCCCCCCCCCCCCCCCACCCCCCCCCCCCCCACACCCCCCCCTCCCCACCCCCCCTACCCCCCCCCCCCCCCCCATCCCCCCCCCCCCCCCCCCCCCCCCAACCACCCCCCCCCCACCCCCCCCCCCCCCCCCCCCCCCCCCCCACCCCCCACCCCCCCCCCCCCCCACCCCCCCCCCCCCCCCCCCCCCCCCCCCCACCCCCCCCCCCCCCACCCCACACCCCACCCCCCCCCCCCCCCCCCCCACCCCCCCCCCACCCCCCCCCCCACCCCCCCCCCCCCCCACCCCCCCCCCCCACCCCACCCGCCCCCCCACCCCCCCCCCCCCCCGCCCCCCCCCCCCCCCCCCCCCCCACCCCCCCCCCCCCCACCCCCCCCCCCCCCCCCCCCCCCCCCCCCACCACCCCCCCCACCCCCCCCCCCCCCCCCCCCCCCCCCTCCCCCCCCCCCCCCCCCCCCCCCCCCCCCCCACACCCCCCCCCCCCCACCCTCCCCCCCCCCACCCCCCCCCCCCCCCCCCCCCCCCCCCCCCCCCCCCCCCCCCACCCCCCCCCCCCCCCCCCCCACCCCCCCCCACCCCCCCCCCCCCCCCCCCCCCACCCCCCACCCCCCCCCCCCCCCCCCCCCCCCCCTCCGCATCGTATGTGCCGGGCAAGTTCTTAACACTTCATGTATAAAACATTTTTTTTGAGATTACAAATGTTTCCATGTCCGCGTATTTCATTTCCTTTGCATCTTTGAGTTTAACTCCCTTTTCTAAGCGACTCATTAACTTCATATGTCCCATTCCCACTGGGTCCAAGTTTTGCCTTTTGTCCTAAGCATGACTTGCTTCATTTCTGCGGTAGACCAAATCACCGGCTTGAAACTGTATCCGCGGACCTTGAAGTTTTAATATATTACCATCTTTTTCTTGCTTTTTGCTTCTTGTAATGCTGCATGCTCCCCTTCGTTTCTTCTATGAGGTCCAAGTTGATTCCAAGAGCTTCGTTGTTTTTAGCTTGATCTATCTTCACGGTGTGAAGTGTTGGCATGCCTATCTCCGCCGGGATGACGGCTTCCGTACACTATATTCCAATGAGAACTGGGTTTCCTCGTTCCTTGACTGAATCATTGTACGGTGGCCCCATAGACATCGCGAAGTTCTTCTATCTAACCTTGCTGTTTTTCATCAGCCTTGCCTTTATTCCTTCTCCTAAACTTCTATGCTCTTTCAACTATACCATTGGGATGCACATTTCTCACAACCAATCTTTGAATGGATATCAACGGAAACTTGCTTTCATGTCTGATAGTGATCTCCCCTGGTAGGCCAAATCTGCAGACAAAGATGTCCAATACAACTAACAGTCTTCACATTGATTGCGTTGATGGTTTGTGACAGGCCTTTGCCTCAATCCATTTAGTGAAATCAACAAATAGCAACCAATTAAGAATTTTGACTTTACCTGGTCCTATCCAGGAAAGGTCCGCTAGTCCAATCCCCTATTATAAAAACAAGCCATGAGAGAACGTATGGGTCAAGTTCTGCTGCGGATTTCTTAGGACGGGACGGTGTCATTTTGACAGTCATTGCATTCCCTTATCAAGTTCCTGCATCCATATGCATTGTTGGCCAGTAATATCCTGTTTGGATTACTTTGGCAACTACAGATCTAGGGCCGGAATGCATGCTGCACGACCCCTCATGTATTTCTCTTAGGACATAGTTTGCTTGGAGTGGTCCGACGCACCAGAGCCATGGTCCTAAAAAGGACTTCTTGTATGGTACCATTGAATCAATGCATCTTTGGCCGCTTTCCTGTCGTACGCTCTGGCCTTCTTTTTATCCTCCGGAAGGATTTCTTTTGTCAGGTACTCACAAATGGGTGTCATCCATGTATTGCCCTTCTCTTCTACTATTCAAGAATTTCTTTTCATTTATGGACATTTCCCTTCAATTCACACAGCACCTGTTGATAAATGCGCGATATCATGTTGACGCATCTGCTCAGGGCGTCCGCCTTATTTGTTTTCGACATTCGTGGTATTTGTTTGATGGCAAATTCTTAAGCCATTTTGCCAGTGTTTTTACTTTGTTAAGTACTGAACCATGCCAGACTCTTTGGCGATGTAAGAGGCCGTTAACTTGATTTGCCACAAGTTTTAGTTCCAACATTTTTGCTTGCAAGTTTCATTATACCCATATTTTTCTGCGATCCCGGATGACCGTATTAGTGCTTCATATTCGGGCTTTCATTGTTAGGGCTTCGAATCTAAACCTATTGGCCATATGTGAATTCTGCCCCTATCGCCGGATTGTTAGTATTAGACCTGCCTCGGAGCCGTCAACGCAGGACGAGCCATCTGTGAACAACGTCCACGGCTCCGGTAGTACTTCCGGTTCTGTCATGAGTTCGTCCGGGAAGAGCTCCTTCTTCCGGTCGTTCCACAATAAAATCTACCAATATTTGGCCTTTGATTGCGGTCCTTGGTCTATATTGGATGTCATATCCTTCTAATTAAAACTTCCACTTTAGCATCCTTTCGGATATTTCTGAACTTGACAATAGTTGCTTTATCGGTTGATTTGGTACACAACAACCGCTGTGCTTATAATATCTATTCAATCGTTTGCTTGCACTGAGCAAGGCAACAAACACTACTTTTTCATAGGGGCATAAGTTGGACTTCCGAACCTCGTAAGTGCGGCTTACAAAATAAACTGGTATTTGCCCCTGCCTTCTCTGTCCGTCATCCAAAGACCGCTTGATAGCTGGTCTTGTTGGCTGGCAGCAAGTATAGATTATTCCTCATTTTCCCGTCCTTGTGCGGTTAGTGTTGGGAGCTCCGCAATAAGTTTTACATCTCTTGACAGGCCTCTTTTCGCTTCCGCTCCATTGAAAACCGCTTTTTTAATGCATTTTTTCAAGGTTTTTGAAAAAAGGTACGATTTTCTAACTGATTTTGACAAAATCTATTTAAGCTTGCTAAGTTTTCCATTTAGCTTCTACACGTCCTTGATGCATCTCGGAGATGTAAGCTCCTAAGGAATGCGTCCTGCTTTTTTTCGGGCATGCTTCTCAACCCGTAGGTGCGTACTTTGTAACCTAGAACATTCTCGTCCTGCATTCCGAAGGTGCATTTTTTGGGTTCAATTTCATGTTTATTTCTGTCAAAGGGTTTTGAATGTTTCTGTTAGGGTCTCGAATGAATTTATTCTTCCGTGTGGCTACATTATAACCAGGTCATCGACATATACCTCTAAGTTACGTCCAATCTGCTTTTGGAATGCCTTATCCACTAAGCGTTGATATGTTAACCCGGCATTTTTTAAACCAAACTTCATCTTAGAATAGCAAAATATCCCCTGGCTTGTTATGAACTCATCTTTTCTTCATCCTCTTTGCCATCTTAATTGGTGGTACCCAGTGATCATCCAAGAAAGCATTAGAAAGAATACCACAGAGGGACTCCACCTTCCAGTCTATTTCCTGTAATTGGATAACAATCTTTGGTGCATGCGTTTGTTTAAGATCCCTTAAAGTCATTGCTCATCGCCAAGTTTCATCATGCTTTTTGACCATTACAGATTAGAGAGCCACTGTGATAATGGACCTCCTTCATTATTCCAGCGTACCACTAATTTTTCCCAGACCTGCTTCTTGGATTAACCTTCTTTCTTTACGGTTACTTGTCCTCTTTTCTTTTTCCTGACTTGGTGAATATCCACTCGCAGGATATTCAAGCGTTTGTTCCGCGATGTTTCGTAGAAAACGCCCGTCATATCAGCTGGCTTTCCGGAGAAAAATATCCAAGTTTTGGTTTGAGCAAGGAGAACAAAGTTCTTTGGTCCATTTTCTGTTAATAGTTACCTATGGCAACTGTATTGTTCAGGTACTACCGGTGATTGCTAATTTCTTTCTCACTGTACTTGGTTACTGCGGGAGGCTGGATGCTAGGTCTGGAGATCATAGCACATTCCATAGGAATAACCCTACTACTCTGTAAATTGTGTTGGGATGTGACCTATAACCAGGAAGTTTAAACATTTCGTTGCTTTGATGTACAGCGCGGATTTTCAACATTCCGTGTGCTGGTGATGGTACAAAAAGCTCTGGGATTTTTCTTATGCCGCCTGCTATATTGCATTGTGTTTGGATGTGACCTGATAACCATGAAGTTACATCCGCAAGCGGAGGTTGAGTGACTTCATCACCTATTTTACTACAAGGCTATCTGTGCCCACGCCAAATGGTCACTCTCCGCTGAAAACCGATAAGGTGAGTGGTGCCAGAACCCTTTGATTCGTATCTCTCTTTGCGGTAGTTTTATGAAGCAATGTTTCCTAACAATATTTCTGAGTATTCTCCACCTTCAATAACCCCCTATGCACAAAGTGTCCGCCCATTTCGACTTCGATGATCATCGGCGCCTCTCCGTCCCGTCTTCTTCACACTCAGAGGGGACAGACATTGCCGTCTCGGAGAGAAGCTCTGGGAAATCCAGGGCTTGGCCACATCTTTCCATGGTTTGAGATCAGCCATATATCAAAGTTTATCCTTTCCGGACGCTTCCCTTTTTTTTCGGTGCGTTTTCCGGCTTGTTCTTCTGTTTTAATCCTTGATAATTTGCGACAATTTTTCGGCCAATGATCATTTGTCTATTTTGTTTCTCAGCTGCATGCATTCGTTTGTTTATGTCCCGGTAACAGAATGAAAATTCGCAGATTTTGCTTGATCCCTTTTTTTCCACCGAGTTTGACATTGGGGGTGGGGCTTTGAACTTTCCTTTTTCCAAAGCGAAAATTTCTTTTGGTGTTTTGGTAGAGGAAGTGAGAAACTAATACTGGCTTACGATACGATCTTGTTTATTTTGAAGCTTTCATAAATCGGGTCCCCCCCCCCCCCCCTCTGACGGTTTCCATGATGAAGAATGCTTTTCTCCGCTGTGACTGAGTGCAGCACTTCCCCTTGTAGGAAGACTAGTCCATTCTATACATTTTCGTCCCCGAAATCTCGGGATTCTTTCATATAACGCTTGATTAACCCAGGTGAGTTAATAGTGCAAAACCCTGAGATTCTCATGCCTCCGAGCTCCTTCTACGTCCAGGACTTCTGCCTTATATCTTTCCATGAAGTCTTCCGTAGATTCTCCGTCTCTTTGCTTGATGTGATGTATCTCTACCGGATCCTTGATGTGCTTTGTTTGCTGAAGATAGTTTTCCCTAAACGCTGTCCTAGATCTTTGATAGCTAACGATCAGACTCTTTTTTGGTAACCTTAAACAAACCAAACTCTGGCATTCCCGTTGAGGGTTAAGTGAACATGTGACACCAATGTCGGCATTGCCAACCTTCTATTTTGCGCCGATTGAAATAACTTTAAGTGGATCTTCGGATCTTCGTTCCATCGTATGTTTTGACATGGCTGGCATCCTAGTCCTTGGATACTAAAGTGCCAGATCGAGGTGTGAAAGGATTTCTTTCCTCACATGTCCAAGGCTGAGAGAGATCATCTTCATAGGTGTTTGATTTCTGCCTTCTAACTAGATTTCAGTGACCCCCTTCACTTTCTTCACTTCTGAATATTGGCTATCTACGAGAGGTGTTCCCTTTTGTTAACAAGCCTTCGTTGCATCTACATATCAGTTCTTTTTGCTTGGGGACCAGTATGACGACTATCAGGAAAGTGCGGAGACGCTGGCTCCCTTTCTTCCAACTATTAATCATACCTCCTTCTATCTGTGCTAGGGGCCAGCGGAGAAGGGGACCTGTCATCTTAGATCTTTTGAAAACACTGGCGTGTGGCGATGGGCTTCGGGAATACCTGTCTCCGCGCCTTCTTCTGGGTTCTGTTCGGGCAGTTGGTGTCTTGGATTCAGAGTAGTGCGATTCTTCATGGCTTCTTATCTTAACTCCGAATTCTTCGCCATAGATCAGTCGTGCTTTTACCGCGTTGAGTTTGTCTTTCTGCTCTTTTTCTTTTTGCATAAGAACCTCGTCAGACATAGGTTCTTCAAGA
>BQNB010093784.1:0-26279 GCA_026074375.1 Tanacetum coccineum
CATTTTTAACTTACGCGATTTGAACTTAATTCATGAAATCACAAGCAAACGCGTACAATACAAAAGGTACATTGTGGATTTATCGGCGTCGTCAATGACTTGAAAACACATGGTGTTATAGAAGTGATTAGGGAGAATGAGGGAGAATGGGGGAGAAGGAAACATTTTTTTCTCTATTTTGTGTCAACAAGAGGCATTAAGAGACCCCTTTCAATTCTAGACCATTAAGATATTTTTATGTGTCTAAACAGAAAAAAAACAAACGGTTTGACCGTAATAAATGTCTGACCGATTAAGAGTTTTTGTTCATTAAGAGCCCATTAAGATTTTTTTTTAAAACAAACACCACCTTAATAAGCACATGATTAAGAAAGTCAAACTTGGTCAACGGTCAAAGTCAATGGTCAACGGTCAATGACACAATCAAAGTCAGCGGTCAAAATCCATAGACATGGTCAAACTAAGTCAACGATCTGATCATCTAAGTCAAGGTTTTTTTGAATTAAGTTTATGAGATATTTAAAAATCGTATAAAGTTTACACAATTAAATATATCCGTTTTTAAGCTCATTTAAATAATTTCATTCTTTTTCATGATTTTGAAAACGTTAATACTTTTTGAAAAAGTTATTAAGTTTTAAACACTTTTAAAATTTTGTGAACTTTTTGAATTATTTAAAAACTTTTTTAATTTGATATTTGAAATTTTGAATCTTTTAGTGTTTTTATCAATAAAATGTTTGTGAAGAATATATCGTTTTGGTCAAACGCGAGACGAGGGTTAAACATAAGTCAAACTTGGTCTCGGTCCAATGGGCCTTTAAACCGGGTCAAATAACATAATACGGTGGGCTTGATTGTCGGGCCAAACGGTATTGGGCTTGAAACGGGCTAAAGTCTTATTGGGCTTTAAATGGGCCAAGACAATTTTGGGTTTCAACTAATGGGCTTTGGTGGACTTGGACTTGGACCAATGGCTAACCGATCACGTAGGATCGGTCGAACCATGGTGACTGACTGAGCCAAGGATCGGTTGGACCATGGTGGCCGACCTTGCCAAGGATCGGTTGGGCCTTTACCGACCGACCATAATGGGTCGGTTGGACTCGGTTAACCGATCGAGGCATGGGTTGGTTGGCAAGGTTTAACCGATCCATGAGCTTCGACTCATTTGGCTCGGTTTCGGACTTCAAGTCTTCGTATGTTAAGGTCTTCAAGTCTTGAGCTTTAAATTTCACCAAAGTCTTTCACAAGCATTTTAACAAACACTTTGTCTTCATCTTCAAAAATCTCTAGTCTTTGTGTTTAAGGTTTAAAGGTTAAACCTTTTTGTTACCAACTAGCAAGATAAATGATATTAAGCTAACAAATCATAACATTACATTCAAACAATCAAAACAAACACACCCTTAAGGTGGTTCGGTTGGAAACATGCCACAAACACCACAATTTTGATCAACTTAAACAATGATTCACTTATATTCGAGTTAACACTAGTATAGTATTATTATTATCTACAAAAACCCTCAAGAAAATTTATCATCTAACCACTTTCAAATTTTTATGAACCATTAATAAAAAAACTTTGATTTTTCAAGATTAGTGAAGAGATGAAAGAATTCATTTTGCTAGAGTGATTAGAATATGATTTTTAATGACTTTCGTGTTTTACCTATTGATCAAAAATAGTTTCTTGTTTTTGCTCGGTGTTGGCCGATCCACAAGAGAGAAAGAAAGAGGGAGGAAATATTTTTTTGGTAAAATGTGAAGTGTGTGTATTTTGGATCGGTTGGGGAGGGTTTAAAAGGGAGGGGATTTGGTTTTTGGCAATATTAGTCCTTAGAGGTTTTAAACTCTATTAAACTAAACTGAAAGTTTATACAATACCCCTAACACCTTAAATATGAAACGAGCTAGCATATTAGGTCCTAAAAATAGTTAACTAATTAAAGCTACACTAAATAATTTTAAGCTAAAACTTATTTTGCAAGTATAGTCTCGGAGTTAATCTCGTTAACTCCCTCAAATGATGACCAATTAAGTGAATTAATCACTTTTCTAAAACCATTTTCACAATACATTTTGAAAATTTTAATTTTTTAGAAAATAATTTATCCCCCTCAAACAAATACCCGTTTTCTATTTAAAGAGCTGTAGAATTTGTTTGAGTGTTCAAAATCTCTTGATCGTGAAAGTAATTTCTCCCCCAGAAACGAATACTCATTTTCTATTTAAAGAGCTGTAGAATTTATTTGAGTGTTCAAAATTTCTTGATCATTTTTCCCAAAAATTCTGATGAATTATTTTTGAACATTTTTGGAAATTTTCAGATAAAAGCTCGTTCTCCCCCTCGAACAAAGACCGTAGTCTATTGAAAGATTTCTTGGATTTGTTCAAGTGTTCAAATTTTTTGAAAATCTTTTTCTATTTAAATGACAAAATTGATTCTGATTTTATTTCCAGCATTTTTTGAAAAATTTCTTTAACTCGAGCATGTTTATTAAACATATTTTAAGGAAAATTGCTCGAGTTAAAGAAAATTAGTCTTTTTAAGGACCAAATGTACTTTTTGACGTACATTTTCTTTTTTAGAAAGCACGAGTTGTGTAGCAAAAGATACACAAGTCATGTTCTTGAGTTTCAAAAATGTTTTGAATCTTTAAACTTAAGACTGAAAAGACTTCTCTTTTCGTTGTTAAAGATAACTGCAATGAAGCGTACAATTTCCTTTTCTTTAGGGAACGGGTTGTTATCTGATATTTAATAACAAACCATAAGAAAATTTGAGAAGACATGTTTTAAAATGTTTTAAACTTTCAGTCGAACTTTATCTACAATCTTGTGTCATTATTGAATGACATTTCTAAGGTCGTAGATATTATCGATTTCTAAAAGACACGTCGGGAAGATTTTTTATGGTTTTTGAAAATTTTATGATTTTATATTTTGTTTTTGAAAATTTATATTTTTGTATTTGATTTTATAAAATATTTGAAAAATGAAAATCTTTTTGACGTTTTGGTTTTTATAAACTAATCTACTTATAGTACATGTGATACATGAAGTAGTAATCATAATTACTCTTTGTCAGACTCTGCAAGACGTTTCAGCTCTTTCGCTGTGATGCTTTGCAAACCAAGGCGGTTGATCAAACATTCGAAGCGTTCTCTCGCGAGTGCTTTAGTGAAGATATCCGTCAGCTGATAATCAGATTTAACAAAGTATAGCTCAACAACCTCATTTTCAACTTGTTCCTTGATAAAATGGTATCTGACAGAAATGTGTTTCGTCCTGGAGTGTTGCACTGTGTTGCAAGATAAGGCAATGGCGCTCCGGGAGTTGCAGTGCAAAGAAATCTTTTTGTAATCAAATCCGTAGTCAGTTAACTGAGACCGCATCCATAGGATCTGTTCACAGCAACCGAACAGGGAGATATATTCAGCTTGATATGGCAGTACACTTTTGCTTCTTAGACGACCAGCTTACTAGCTTTTCACCTAAAAATTGTGCACTACCCGGTGTACTTTTCCTTGAATCTTGGCAACCTGCATGGTCAGCATCTACAAAAGTTGTTAGATTAAATCCGATATCTTTCGGATACAACAGACCCATATTAATGGTTCCTTTTAGGTACCGAAAGACCCGTTTAACCACAGTTAAGTGCTTTTCGGTAGGCTTTGCATGGTACCGAGCACACATGTAGACATCAAACACTAGGTCAGGGCGACTGGGTGTGAGGTACATAAGGGATCCGACCATTCCTCGATAACAAGTAGGGTCAATTAGAGTCCCGTTTGGATCCTCATCCAGTTTTGATTGTCCCACCATAGGGATGTCAACATCATCACATTGGTCTAAACCATACTTTTTGAGTATTTTAAGAGCATATTTAGATTGATTTATGAAGATGGATCTAGGACTTTGAGAAATTTGAAGTCCAAGAAAAAATGACATTTGTCCTATCATTGTCATCTTAAAACGTTTGCTCATTTGGTTTGCAAATTTATCACAAAAGATTAGATTATTGTAAGCAAAAATTATGTCTTCAACATAGATTTGTACCAGTATGAGATCATTGCCTTCTTTCCGAGTAAACAATGTCGGATCGACTACACCTTTGATAAATTTCTGACTGAGAAGGAATTTGGAGAGCAAGCCGTACCATGCGCGAGGAGCTTGTTTCAACCCATAAAGTGCTTTCTTCAATATGAATACATGATTTGGATGATCTTGATTAACAAACCCTTTAGGTTGACTCACGTACACATCTTCCTTTAAAATCCCATTCAGAAATGCCGTCTTCACATCCATATGAAATACTACCATATTCTTGTGTGCAGCGTATGCTAAGAATATTCTGATGGCTTCAATGCGAGCGACAGGTGCAAATGATTCTTCAAATTCAATCCCTTCTTCCTGACGATAACCTTTAGAAACTAACCGAGCCTTATTTTTCAACACACCGCCATATTCATCAAGTTTCACTTTAAAGATCCACTTTAAGCTGATGATCATAGCTATGTCTGGTCTTGGTACTAATTCACATACCTCAAGCCGCTCAAACTCATGAATCTCCTCTTGCATGGCTTCAATCCAGCTAGATTTGATCATAACTTCTTTGTAATTCTTCGGCTCTTCTTTAGCTAAGAAAGCGTAGAAATAGCACCATAAAGCATAGGTAGAAAGTTGACGTCTTGTAGAAACATGTTTTAATGGATCATGGATGATTGTTGTAAACGGATGATCTTTTGCCCATCTTTTTGTGTAAATTGGAGGTTGTTGGAAAGTGTGCATGTTTGAAGTGTTTACAGTCCTTAAAAATGACTCTGCTAAACTGGTGTCTAGAGGAGCAAATGGATTTGTAAATGTATCACTATTTAACTCTGCAACTTCTTCATTTCATTCAACATTTGTAGAATTGATTAGAGAGTTGGTTGCTTCAATGTTTGGTGAAGTACTTGGAGAGGGAGCATCTTTATCAATGGAAGTAGAAGAAGACGCTTCGACTGTATCCAATGGAAGTAGAGTTGCAGCGAAAATGGGAGGTAGATACAACACTTGAAAGTTTGAAGTATTCATCGAACATTTGTTGAAACAACAAATCCCAATCATTCTTTGTAGGAGGTTTAGCTGATGTTGACGCATCCTGGTTTAGCACGAGTATTGAACTAATGTGTCCAAAAGTCAAACCATGAACTTCGGGTCCTGGACTGAGTTGTTCAGAAGCTATTTAAGAAGTTCATAAAATTGTACATTCATTGTTTCCATTATTTGTTTGCTATAAAACCCTATGTTTTAGGGTCATTTGCGACGTCAATAAGTTCGTTATTAATTTTTAGTGTTGTACGCGTTTGCTTGTAATTTTAAAGCGTTAAGTTAAATCGCGTAAGCTAAAAATTATCGTTCAATGTAAACGGGCATCAAACAATTAAATGTTTACATCAATCAAGTGTTAAGTAAATATTTTGAGGATAATTATTAACTTTGTTCATTTTATTTTATTGGTTGCGTAAAGTGTTTACGTTTCGTGATAAATTACATTTAGGTATTCCCGGAACCACAAAAATAAATCTACGCTTCAACAAATAACCATTTTTATTTCTAAAGAGAAAAGTTTATAAAATTATACCCATATGTATCAAATAGGATGCACCATTTAACAAAAATAAGCAAGACTTATTCATTTTTGCAAGTGTACATCTTTCACATTTACTTATACTTCTATTAAATACAAGTATACATTCATTTCTTTCTTTTACACCAAAAATTGCAAGAAATATCTAGTAAACACTTCTACTCTTTTTCATGGGATAATCCCTACTATTTGATGACAAAGGGTCATAAGAATTAAAGGCCTAGACATTGTACACTAAGGGTTAGTAAAGACTTATAAGCATGACTAGTTGTTTTGACCACTAGTCACACCTTTTAGCCTAATATGAGACCCCCCCTTGACTATGGTCTTCATTTAGCCTTTGGTTACTTACACATGACTATCTTATACATATAATACTTGCACCTTTACAAGAGATAACATTCACACAACACTTCACTTGAGAAAAATCAACTTATTCTCCTTTTTCTCTTGTTTTACCCATGTCCCAAAACAAAATCCAAGATCAAACCATACATTTTTTTATTCTAAAACATATACAATCCCTCCATTACATCTTATCTAAGATACCTCAAGGTAGTTTTAAAAACTTATATAAAAAATAAAATAAAAAAATAGGTTTGGTTTAAACTTTAAAAGGATTGAAGAGCAAGAAGGAAAAGGTAGGAGGTTTTTCTTGGAAGTTTTAGGGTTTTTGTTTAATCTTAGCACACCACCCCCCCCCCCTTTGTTTTCATGCAACGGATTTTAAATCACAAGGGGCGTGTGATTTGGTCTCCATTTACCCATCGGTCATATAAGGTTATCTAAAAAGCCCTATACAGTTCATAATTTATGATTTTTGTGTTATATGGTTCTATGTAGTAAAATCACCATTAGGATGCTTTTGAACATGTAAAATGGATTTTTACTTGTGATTATGGTTTTGTACACTTTTACATATGTTATGATGTTGATAATATTATGTTATAATGAGATTATAAGTCTTGTACACTCTTGATTTATGTATAAAAAGTTTATGTAATAAACTTGTAATTAAAAGTTTACTTAAGGAAAGTTTATGATTTCATGTGATGTTAAGGACTTGTTGATCTTGATGATCTTGGACAAATGGACTATATAATATATGAGACTTATAATATAAAGAGTTATAAAGGACTTGTGGATGTAGTTAAAAAGTATATAAAAACAAAGTTATATAAATAAACTCAAAAAGATATATAGGGGCAGTTTTAGTCTGAATTTTTAGGCATGAATTTTATGTTTTTTAAAAATACTACGTATTACAAGGATCGTAAACATATAAAGAACTCGAAAAACCGACTTATAACGAAGGAGATACGTTAGTTACGAGTTTTAAATAAAAAGTGTTTATAAAATAAGTTTTATAAAAACTTTTAAACTTTTGAACACGATAATAAAAATTATACAATTTTCACAGATTATATATATTTTTAGGATTCCAAATAAAAAAGAATCATAATTTTTCAATCGATAACGAACGAGTTATGAATTTCACGAGTTTACGATAATTGATACTTTTATAAAAATAATTTTATAAAAAGTTATTGTTCATCAGGGACTTTAGTTTTGGAAAAACATCACAAATAAATAGAACATTTAATTACAAGAACGTGCTTGAAAGAATCGCTAAAAACGGAGCTATAACGAATAAAATACGACATTTACGGGTTTTACTACAACTAAAACTATAAAAATAACTTTATAACTGGTGTGAACAGTAAAAAGTACTGTTCACCAAAGGACATGAAATACAAAAATGTCATAATTTGATACGTCATCTTAATACGAAAGCGTGGACATAAGAAACGTAAGAAACGGGCTTAAAACGAAGAAATTGCGTCGTTTTTACTATCGAACTATTTATAAACGTTTTAACTTTATTAACATGATTTCACTAAAACGATTAGATGGTGATTGAGCTATATAGAATTGTATATGGTAGTAGTTACTCAAAGTGATTAGTACTTATACGACCTATATTGGATTAGGTTGCATTCGATCATTACCGTGACGCATTTTCTATGATATATTTGATTATCGTTCACTCAAGGTGAGTTCATAGCCCCACGTTTTACATGATTTTGTTTTACAAGTTTTTGGGGTGAGAAACATTCATTGTTTTACAATTGGACACAAGTGGATACTTTTACTTTATGATTACGTGTTGCCTAAGTAGCGATAACCCTAGTTGAGCCCATTATCATGAACTGTCAATTACTGGATTGTGAGCGCGAATGTTATGAATAGATCTATTGGGATTGACATCCCCGTTCGGGTGATTAGCTATCACTGTACAAACGAACGTATACCATGTCGAACATAGGATGTTGCGGGTTAGAACATCAACATGGGCAATGTAGGCAATTTATATTGTATTCATTTATGTCGAGCTTCAGTGTCATGAGCTTAGGGCAACGTAATTACATTTATATGATGTCTGCATCTGTTGCATTATCATACACTTGGGAAATATTGTGGTCCTACAATATACGATTTATCAAACCTATGAATTCACCAACATTATTGTTGACGTTTTAAAGCAATATTTTTTAGGAGGTCAATAAGCACGAGGTGCAAGGGATACATTGGTGGTTTTGATTTGGATATCATGCATTAAAGATTTTGTCGCATTACATTTTGTATATCTGTTATGGGCTAGAAATCTTTGTATTTTGAACAAGTGAACAAGTGAAGCTTCGGGCTTATGTAACAAATACTTTGTTAAATCCAATGTATCGGTTTTAAACGACTTTTTGGTCATTCTATATATATCTTGTGTTATTGATCTATGAAGTAACACGCCCCGGACCCTTATTCTGCTGCGACCAAACTTGGGGGTGTTACACTTATAAACTAAAACCTGCGTTTTATTAGATTAAATATGGTTAATACGTTTTCCTTACAATAGGCTTGACCTCTTCTCTATCTTCTAAATATCAACTTGTGTGTGTTAATCGCCCAATCTCAGTCTAGGTAAACCCAAACTCGTGCAAGTCTCTCAAACTGAAAACCCTTTTTTTTACATTACTTTAGGATTAATTTAGAATAAATTAATTTAGGATTAGCTTAGATAAATAAAATACTGATAGATTTAAGAATTAACGTTCTCACTCTTAGTGATCGACACCCTACTTACCAACGAAACTTCAATTGATCGGGTACACTGCCCGTTAGTGCTGTTGCAAAATATAAATAGTAAAACTTGATAACAAATAATACCTACGCATAACGACAAATCAAGTTTTTGACGCCGTTATCGGGGAGTGAAATTGATTAATTCTTATTTATTAGTGTTTTTAGATCTAACATAACTTAGATTAGTGTAAAATTTTGTATAATTCTGTATCTTATTTGTTTAATTCAATAGATTAGTTTGCATTGTATAATTTTGTATATCTGTTTATTTTTCTGCATTATTTTTCTTTTCTGTTACTGTACTGGTCGACTGACCAATACAACGTATTCTAATTATTGGATATGGCGTATTAACCTTTCGACACAGATACAACGTATTCATACTCAACAGATCAATATGGAGTATTCAGTCAATTGAATACAGCGTATCGATCTCCTGATACAGCAGCAAATTATATTTTTCGTATTCTGTTCTCGTTTATAGTTATCTGTATTTTCTCTCTTTGGAGCCTATCTTACTTATTGTTTATCCTCTGTTTCAGGAGTGTATGACCAGGAGTTCAACTAAGGAGCTCTTTACGCATTTCGAAGAACCTGAACGAGTATTTCATTCAACAAGGAGGCTTTTCAAGACAACGAGTCTTGATTATTCGAGTTCACTAGAATTTAATTTATTTTTGATCCCGAGAATCAAATGAAGAAGAAGTTGCAGAAGCAATGGGGGAACCAACTATGGAAGAATACATGATGAAGACCCAAGATGATTATGGATCGAGAATTGCTAGGCCTAAGATTGATGATAAGGCTCACTTTGAGTTGAAAGGCTAATTTCTCAAAGAACTACGTGATAACACTTTCAGTGGATTGGATAATGAAGATGCAAATAAGCATATTGAGAAAGTTCTTGAGATTGTTGACCTATTCCATATACCTGATGTGACTCAAGATCAAATAATTCTTTGAGTTTTCCATATGTCACTTACTGGAGCAGCAAGTTGATGGTTAAGGAACAAACAATCTGGTTCGATTATCACTTGGGAAACTCTTAAGAAGAAATTTTTGAGTAAATACTGTCCGCCTGACCGAACTGCTAAAAAGATAGAGGAGATCAATAACTTTCAACAAGAGCCAGACGAGACTCTTTACCAAGCTTGGGAACAATTCAAAGAGATATTATTGTGATGTCCTCAACATTATTAACAGATATGCAGGAAGTGATCTTGTTTTACAAAGGATTGGATGTACCTACTAGACATATTCTTAATTCCAAGGGTGTCATTCCCACTATGAAGGCTGCTGATGCTAAGAAAGCCATCTAAGATATGGTTGATCATTCTCAAAAATGGCACAATGGAACGTCTACTAGGACTAGAAGTACTGACACTTTTGATGGATTAGCTGCTATACAAGCTCAACTGAATAGCCTTGGAAGGGAAATTAAGAAAGTAAATGAAAGAGTTTATGCTGCTCAAGTTGGTTGTGAATCATGTGGTGGACCGCACTACACTAAGGATTGTCCACTTAAAGAAGAAGGAAAAACATTTGAAGAAGCATACCACACTCAATTTGGAGTACCATTTCCCCAAGGAGGAAGATATAGAGCAGCTTATCTGGGATTCTACCAAAGAGATAATGGAAATTCTTCGTATCAAGAACGCAGACAAACAATGGAATAGTCGCTGAGCAAATTTATGGTTGAATTGGCAAAGAGACATGATGAAAACTCTAATTTGATCAAGGAAATTCGATCCTCAACGGATGCTGCTATTAGAAATCAAGGAGCCTTGATCAAAGCTTTGGAAATTCAAATCGGGCAAATTAGTAAGGTACTTCAAGAGAGGGGATCTGGAAGCCTACCCAGTTTAACTGAAACAAACCCAAGAGATCATGTCAAGTCGATTTTGACTTCTATTGAAACTGACATGCCCTCAATACATCATATCAAGCTTGTGTGATACGTCATATTGAGCCACCAGAATAGGATGTAGTTTTTAAGCCAAATTAATCGATAATTCCTTTTCCAATTCGATTGATTGATGATTGTTATGAAGAAAATAAGGCACTAAAGAGTTTACTTATGGATAAGCCGAGAATGGGGTACCAAATCGAATAATCAATGAATGTACATGACTCGGCTATTCTTGAAGATTCTCTACCTCTAAAGGAAAAACCCATGGAGTTTTACTATACCTTGTTATATCAATAATTTTTGTTTTGAAAAAGCCTTAGTTAACTTAGGAGCTAGTGTAAGTGTTATGCCTTACTCAACCTTTACCAGTTTAGGATTAGGGAAATTGACTCCTACTAAGTTGTTAATTGAATTGGCAGATAGAAAAATAAAACGTCTCAAGGGTATAGCGGAAAATGTATTAATAGGTATTGATAAATTTGTCTTCCTAGTAGACTTTGTTGTTTTAGATATGCCCGAGGATATCAAAGTCCCCTTGATCCTAGGAAGACCATTCTTGTCCACTGCTCACGCTAAGATTGACGTGTTTAAGAGAAAATTTAGTTTGAAGGTACGGGATGACAAAATTGTGTTTAAAGTGATAAACCTACTAGTAACATTATTAAAAGAGTTTTTGCATTAGGACTAAGAGAACGAATGGAACTTGATTTAGAAGTTAGGCTAATGGGAGAAGCTTTAGTTTTAAATAGATCACTTAACCCAACTTATGGAGACTATACCAAACTTAATGCTCTAAATGAACCATTGGAGCTTAAGAGAAATTAAGTAGAAGACTTAGGTCCAACAATCAAAGATGGTGAAGTGATTAATGAACCCATGAAGGATATAGTCAAAACTAGGAACGATGATGAAGAGATTAAGGAAATTGATGAATACCTTAGTTTTGTGACTTTGATAGGAAGATCCATATGGATTGTGCTTACAACTTGCAGTCTTCATGCATGATAGGTTTTGAACATATCAACGCCAACTTTTTCCCGATTTTATCAATTAATATTATGTCTACAAAATTTTATAATTCTATAATGAAAGATAAAATTGAATATAGGGGGAAAATGTTGTTGGAGCTTTTATTAATGTGCCTATTTTTGTCAGAAACATTTCTGTTGTAACTGATTTTGCAGTCGTTGAAAATATGGATGCTTACTGAGATTAAGACATAGGAGAAGTAATTATGGGAAAAACATTTTGTAGAGAAATTTGTGTCAAGGCAAAGCGGTTTGATGGAATGATTACCATTTACAATGGTAACAATAGTGTGACTTATTAGATGGCGCGATCACATCCGAGGTTTAAACACCTAACTAATGCACAATGTAACAAGATGCGACCATTACTGATGGTAAGTGCATAGGATGAGTTGAATGGAATATCGCACCCGTATCAAAAGCTTAAAAGTTTCTACAAAAGAGTCTTGAACTTGGATGTGAAGATAGAAGAATGGCTCATATGTGGACACGTGAGCATGCATGAGATGGAGTGAAGATCCGAAGACAAGTCTAACTTGAATACTTTGCTGTAAACAAAAGTGCTTGCCAGGAGACAACCCGGAATGTATTTTAATTACTTATCGAGTCTGTCTTTCCAGACTATCTATACGGTGTATCCAACCTCAATGGATACGGCGTATTGACTATCTTGACGTTATCCATTCTTTACTTTTCTGCACTTTTTAAACTTTATTGTCAGTTCAGTCTATACGAGGTATTCATTAAATGAATACAGCGTATTAGGCAACTGACCCATATCCAGATACTTTTTACAGGTCTCAAAACGGCATATTCTAGTTTATAGATACGGCGTATCGACTTCCTGTACCATTTTAGGTTTTTGTTTTCGATTTCTAACCAACGAATACCGAAGATAGAATTAGCAATTGTTTTCTTATGTTTTTAGAATAGGACCTTCTGAACGAAAAGATGAATTTGGTGGAATGTTTATTTTATGGAATTCTATGTGTGTTGTAGTCATGCTGGCACCTAGACACATTTACAACACACATTCTTGCTCATAAACGCAACATGGAGGATCATACCGAGCAAATCCCAGGAGAGTTTCTGTTCTAATTCTTTAATTTCCCGTTTTTAATGTTATATTTATACAACGAGGTCGTTGTATATCTTAAGTGGGGGGAGTTGAATTAGAACGCTTACTTGTCTATATTTTTACATCAATATGCCTAAATTCATATCAAAATTAAAAAAATAGCATATTTTTGTGAAATTATTAGTTATATAACCCGCACACATAACCCTTGTTAGATATTGTGAGAATTTAGCCTTATCTGTTTCCTAATTTTTACCCAAATTCCACAAAAACATGAGTGTACCGATGACTGTAGTAAACTTTAGAACTTGGATTGGTATATCTATTCGAGACCACAATAATAAGCACTATTTTCAATAGATGGGGTGACATTTTTAAACTGGTAAATTTCTAGGATTACACCAAAAAACCTATACATGTTGTATTAACTAACTATACTGGTTAGTTAGGCCCCGTATAAATCCTTTGTTTACTCTTAATTTTAGAGTAAGATACTGTACAAAATAAGAAACACTAGCTAAACACAATCCGGAGGTCATGGAGGATTAAACAAGAACTTAGCCATTTTATTTAGAGATAGAAAAAGGAAAGATGTGTATGTGTTTTAGAGAGAGAAAGAACACACACACTTTATGAAGTGATACAAAATGAATCCTCACCCCTCTATGGAAGTATGGAGGGGGTATTTATAGGTCAAGATAAGGGACACTATACTAACTTAACAATTCTAGTCCATGCGAGTCTTGCTTAATGATAATTAATGTAATTCCAGATAAGTCAACATATTTTAAGGCTAACAATCTTCCCCCAATATGTGGACATACGGAATTACTTTCAATGTTCCTATCAAGTACAAATACAACACAAATAAAGTCTTCCAAGGCGCTTCCACAGCTGAAGATGTCTTCTGAGTTCTCCTAGTCTTGAAACTTGTACTTCAGCTTGGATCTTCAGTGTCTTTAATTGAACAGGTACCATTGTAGTATGCATGAGTTGGATTAACTTCCCCCGAATTCATGCAACATGTCTTGAAAATCTTTCTTCTTAGACTTCTTTTTGGCAAAGTTTCTGAATCAGCTTCCCCCCAAACCAACATCCCTATCTTGAGCAGATTCTGAAACTTTGATGTAGCTAGAAAAATATTCTATTTGACATTTACGTGCACAGCGGAATTTTGTAGAAGTAGAAAACCACATCAAATACTACTGCTACTTGTCATTGGGTCTTGGTGAATATTCGTTCAGGGGTACATGCAAGGAATCAGCAACAATTCTTCTCACGTATGCAAAATACTTCACAAACCATACTAAGTAAAGTAGTCTACACTACTTCCTCGTGGAAGTTGATATGGTAACATCAAAGTTAACTAAGTCCCGGATGTACACCTTTTCCCCTATGATGGTTGCGAACTCTCGGAAGCATCATTGTCGTGTACGTCCATATACTCGAGAAGTTCTTGTCATAAGCATCAATCTTGAAAAGTTATGAAAGACATTGAAGAACTTTGAAGGATTTTGCTTAGACTGTGAAGTACCATTGACGTTCTATAGCTTCAATTATCTCGTGAGAATTGTTGATTACATCTCAACCTTTAAACTCTCTGGCTAGCTTACCAACCTCGAATTCTGTCGGCTATTGTTGTGACCACTTGGTGAAGTAAACCCGATATACCAAACTTGAAAATTAAGTAGAATCCCCTAAATTTGTTACTTAATCTTGCATTGTTGATATAACACCCCGTGTTTTAGGGTCATTTGTGACGTCAATAAATTCACTATGTAGTTTTAGTATTGTACGCGTTTGCTTTAAATCGTAATCGTTAAGTTAAATCGCGTAAGCTAAAAATTATCGTTCAATGTAAACAGGCATCAAACAATTAAATGTTTACATCAATCAAGTGTTAAGTAATTATTTTGAGGATAATTATTAACTTTGTTCATTTTATTTTTATTGGTTACGTAAAGTGTTTACGTTTCACGATAAAATATGGATGATCCAAGTCTTAATCCATAACTGTTATACGTCTTATGCAAGTCATCAATCGATAGATAATAGAAGAAAGTCCGATGATGAATTAAGTAGACGCCTTGTGAAATTCAACTTTAATCGCAAAATAAGAGATACCAAAATATAATGTGATCACATGTCATAGTATTCCGAATCTATAGACGTTTTGTCATTTAAGTAAATATTTTAAGGATCGTTTTGGGATTAAGTGTTTTGTTTGTTGGTGGTTAGTTGTGGTTGCTTGTGGTGTTTTATAGTCGCGATTCTTGATTGTGGTGTTTGTTTGTTGTGGAATTGGTGTTTTTAAGTCCTTGTTAATGGTTTAGGTTGATGGTTTGTTAAGGTTTAACTTTGTCGTTTAAAGTTCTTGCAGTGAGATTTTTAATGTGAAATTTAAGCAAACTCCATCAAAGTAAGCCAACACCGCCACCACAAAAAAGGCTAAGCAAACCGCCGGCCTTTTTGTGGACCAAACCGCACCAAAAACAAAGCAAACCGCACCTTGTTGTGTGACCACATCCGCCCACCTTATTACACAAAACCGCCAACACTCAATTCAGCCAAACCGCGGCTAAAATTGAGCAAATCGCCGACGTATATTTAAATCTAACGCTGCTATATACTGACCATACCGCGGGCATTTAAATGCAAACGCACCTTTTTTTAAAAACTAAACCGCTGCCTTATTATTTTACTCAAACCGCCTTTGACTTGGTCAAACCGCCAGCTACTTTTTCCATTATAACACCGGATTATCCCCTCTTTTTGACAAACCGACACCATGAATAATGATTTTTTATTCATCTTACGGAAGACATCAAGAACGAAATAAGCAAATCAGCCATAATAAGCTATTTCACTTCTCATATAAGTATAGGGGCTTATTACTAAGTGATTAGAAGGAGAATATAAACCAGATATAACAACCATATCTTCGTGATTCATCAAATTCGAAGCCAAACCTCCTCTTTAGAACACATAAAAAGTAAACCACTTTTTAGTTTAAAATTCGATATAGTATGCTTATGAACAACTTTGAATGGTAACAATCTAACCTGTTTAACATGTAGATCAAGGAAAGAACAAGATTAACAACCAAATAAGCCAAAAAAATTGGAGCCGTGGCCTTTTTTCTTTAAAATAAGCCACGAACATAATCAGTAGTTAAACAACACGGATTCCCCTTGTGCTCTAGTGCCAATTGTTAGCATAATATTCACCCTTAGAACATCCGTTCCGAGGTATGTAAATTGGAAAGAAATTTTTTTGGAATTACAAACAGGTTTATTAGAGAGAAAAGATAAAAGATGGGAGAAGTTGTGTGTGTGGTTGAGAGAAAACAAAGAAACACACACACTCACACTTTTACAAGTGTGAACTTCTACCCCTCCATGGAAGTATGGAGGGGGTATTTATAGTCTTGGGCTTGACTAGCTAAACTAACCCGACACGGCTATAAATAATAAATGTTTATGCAGGATGTCACCATATTTTGGCTAACAATGTGCTTAACTTGATTTTTAAGACTTTTTGCTTATTGCATGCTTAATTAGGGTTTGTCTTGTTAATAGTAGGGATTTGTTTTAGTAGAAATTTTGCTAATTCCTTTTGTGTAGAGCCTTATTGTGTGCTTTTTGCATCTTTAGCTTAAAAAGTTTAAGTTTAAAAGCCCTTAGTTACTCTGCCATAACTTGCTTAATTTAGCTTACATTCTTTTGCTTATTTCTGTTTGCTCTTGCTTATTAGGTGTAGTATAAGGCTTGTCTTAGTTTATTGCCTTTTGTTAGCTTATTGGTGCACAAAAAAATGACATAGCAGTTTAGCCCCTTTAGTTGCTTAGTATAAAGAAGTCATTACTGCCAGTTTTCTTTTTGCTTATTCTGAGCTTATTTTAACTTTTCATAAAAAGTTGTCCTTTTTAAACTTGCTTATTTTTGCAAGTTTTATAAGTTTAAAAAAAAAAGAAAAAAAATCGTTTTGCAAAAAGGGAAGGCCCAGGATTCAAACCTTGGACCTCCCTTATAGCACACACAAGTCTCACAAACCCACACACTTAACCAGCGGCACCAGTAGGGCCATCTGGTTAAGTTTCCCCTTAGTTTAATTATATAGTCTTTTTAGCCCATTTAGCTTATAAGCCCTTTTTGCTTTTTCCCAGCTTATTCAAATAAGCTGGCAACCATTTTGTATTTTTCCTAGAATCAGCTCACCTCAAAGTATTTTCTGTAATTTTTTCAGATTTTTCTCAATTAGTTTACTATTTTTAATCATTTAATTTCATTAAAACTGTTTTTAATTCATAATAAATTATAAAAAAGTCAAAAAAATATAATTCTTTTTTTCAAAATTTTCTTTTATCACTTAGGACTTAGGAAAATTAGATTTGCTCTCGTAGGGTTAAAATTGTAGATTTTAGTTTTTTAAAGAACGGGATTGAATCCCGTTCTCGTTTTTCGTGTTTTTAAGCTCAAATCACTTTCGTTTTTAGTCTAGTTTTCTTTATTCTTACATTTTAGTCACTTAGGGTTAATTAAAACTTAAAAATTCATTTTAGGATTAAATTTTGATAATTTAGCTTTTTTTAGGTCGCGTTTTTAATGCCCGTTAACGTTTTAGGTTTTTAGCCCGTATCTTTAATTGCCTTTCTTGTTTGCTTTCTTTTAGTTATTTTTTGCACTTTATTAGTAGAAATAGATTCCAAATCAAATCTTTGATTATTCAAGCATAATTCCCAAACCGATTCTCGATTTTCAAATTCACGCCTCGTTGGGACATAACGACCCGGGTCCGGTTTTAAACTTTGTGGATAACGAAGCGAGAAACCGATACTTCCGGATATATATATTTTTATTTGTGAATTTAAACTTATTGCTTTTGTTGGATTTTAAAAGTGATTTGTTTATTTTCACCTATATTATATTATATATATAGTATAAATTGCTTACTACAAGTCAATTTTTGGCGCCGCTGCCGGGGAGGCCGTGAGACGATTATCGAGTTGAAGTTTGTTGTGCCTTGAAGACCCTTCCTTGTGAAGTTATTTTCTTTATAAAAATATAAAAATACAAAAATATTTTTCATTTTCTTTTATTAGAAGTTATTTTCTTGTTATATAAAATATAAAAATACAAAAATATTTTATTTTCTTGATTTTTGTGAATATATTATCAAATAATCATAAATACTTTTCCTAAAGTATTTAAAAACAACTAAAGATTAAAACTTGCCTTTGTGTCACTTACGAGGTACGGGTCACCTTTGATTGATAAACAAACTAAAAGAGGGGTATAAGGAGGGTTGTTCCGAGGAACTACGACCTGAAAGGAGAAGGTTTTTAATAGCTTCGCGCTTTCCCGCTCATCCGCTCCTTTGTGCGTTTTTCTTTTAAAGAGCTACCGTGGAACAAGTTGATTATTGGTTTAAGTTATTCAATCTCGTTTTGTCCTTTAATAAAATATGTTGTTTAAAAAACTAAAAAAACCAAAAATAATCTTCTTTTTCTTCTTATCCATTTAATTCTTTTCTTAACCCTCTATATTGTTTAATTCTTATGGCGTCACTCGATTATCGTTTAAATCCTATTTATACGATTAAAGAATGTTCGTCTTGTGTATCTTTGTATAATAAAGAATGATATTGTTCGAATATGAGTTCCGTTGGCAAATTTATTCGTGATTCTAATAAAGCACCCGATTCACCACCACATCCCCATGCGTTTTCGTCCAACCAACGTCATTGCTTTCATTGCAAAGACATGTTAGGAGATGGTGAATTTTGTCAACGATGTACTTGCATGAGGTGTGGAAGTGGTCTTAGCAAAGGACTTTGTTTGATTTGTGCTTCAAGATATGGAAATAATCCGAATCCGAATTCTTTAAATGATTCTCCAAATATTTCCGAAAATGTTTCACAAAGTCCTCCACTAATTGACCACCATTGTTGTTACGAGTGTGATGATTCGTTAGACGATATCTTTTGTCAATGATGTACTTGCAAGTCTTGTGGGAACGGTGCTCATTATGGCTATAATTGTCCACTGAATGTTCTAATTATCTCTAATCCGGAACCATGCAACAATCAAATCATTAATGAGCTCCCACAAACTTTGCTAAATTTCGATCCGACATGCTTACTGGAGATGGATTCATTCAGTAATGAATCCACTCCAAATTTGTCAATGAACTCCTTAACATTTTTAACCACCACCTCCACAACACCCACAAATACGCGTCATACTCTTGTTAGTTATGTGGAACGCTACCCCATCATGGCTATGATTTATCCACGCTCAATCCCGTTTGTCCTACAATCAGGACCCGTTTTTCAACAAAACTTTGATTATTTTCCACAAACTTCCACCGAGTTTTCCACAACCAATATCCTTGTTGTGAAGATTGTGGGTTCCCCACGAGACATTTAAAAATGTCAACCAACCGATGAATAATACGAACCTAAATCCCGTGTAATGATTCTAATTATTCTGTTTGAGCAAACTCAACCCCCATAATATACCTTCAAACATCCAATCTACAATGCTCCAAATGAGCTTCTAAATTTCTCAAAATAGATCATTGAGCAAATGGACAATCCAAATGTTGATTGTGTTGGTCAATATATGCGAAAGAAGGAAATTAAGATAGAGAATTGCGAAAGATCAAAGCGGCTAAATGATCGATATACTGAAGATTCCCATTTGCTTATGATTGATGACGAGACAATATCATTGGCAATCACAAGTAACTACCTTTTTATCAACCGATGGACCCGTTGACTCTCTCATCATGGAGGATGAGCATCTTAGACGCTATTTCATCAAACGGAATCAACGAAGTAATAAAGTCCTAGTGTCAGAGAACCTTAGTCCCGAACCCAAAGAGTCTGCGGTTAATTTCCCTACAGATGTGTGATGTGCCTCTTTGTGACCATCCTACCCATCTTGAAGCTTTCAAAGAACACTCTGAGATTGTCGTCGATTTCAACGATGATTCTACTTCGAGTGATGACGATTCTCCCTAAGGTGAGGATATCGATTATGTCGATGCATCACCTCCCGATTCTGAGCTCGTCAGCTTGGAGGTGGTTGGAGAATTACCCCGAAGATGGAGAGATTGAGGACGATGTTCTTCGTGAAAAATTATCGAAAATCAATCTTCTCATTGATAAGATCGAAGACTTAATTCTAATACCCACCTCCAATCTTCCGATCTTGATATCAAGTCATTCCTCCACATCTCTAACCTTTTCTTGGAGGATGACTAACACCTTTGATGAATTCTTTACCCAGAATCTGAAGACTTTCTGTCTTCAATCTGGAAGATATTATTAGTTGCAAGTACCATTACTCATTCTGATTTACCTCTCCGGATAATGAAGTTTCTATTCGATGACAATTAAATTGAAAAAGAGTAGTAGCAGTACCACTACTCATCTAATTTTTTCCTCAAAAATGAATAATTCCATCTTGATATTCGATCAATCCGTTTCCTCCTGCCGATAGGAGTGACTTTTATCATGAGGAGTTCGCCGATGAACTCGCTCACATCATATCTCCACCGGATCTTGAATGTTTCTATTTTAAGATTGAGCCCGATCCGGGAGATTTGATTGACCCCGGGATTCGTGAGAACGTTTCTTCTACGACAAATGTGAATTTACCATTCAGATGACCAATATCCTCTCTTGTCATATGTTTTAATGGGACCTTTTCTATCCTTTTCTCACGTTAATCCCGTATACTCCACCATATCTTCTCTCTTTGCGGAATGAAGATACTATTATGACACCCGGCATCTCCATTTATCATTCTTTTATGCCGGGTAATATCTCATCGGAGTGAACTATTCATGAAATTCATGTTTAAGCCAACAACTTGAATGAAAGTCCGATGGAGATTTTATCATACCACTTGCTCCCCATGGACCAATGAATTCGGGATTCAGAGTCGAGCATGGTGACTCGTAAACAAAAACAAGGCGTTTCGTGGGTGGCAACCCTTGCTTATCCTAGTAGTAGTAATAATAAGTGTTTTTGTGTTGTGTATGATGCTCGCCACTACATTTATCAATGTTTATGTGGTTTTTGTTGTGTATGTCCAAGATTGCCCGGATTTTGAAAGCCTCTCGTGCTCGGCCAGGATGGTAGTTAGTGCCTACGTTACACAACTAGCTTCACAACCACGCAAGCTTCATTGGGAATTCCAATATCCAATCTTATCGAGCTAACATTATCTTTGTAGCAAAAATAATATACTGCATAGATTACTAAGAGACCCTTCTTAAAACATTAAGGACAATGTTTAGTTCTAGTATGGGGGGGATCTATCGATTTGATTATGCCTGCAGTTGTTGTTTTCACGTAATCCCGTTTTTACCACCAAAATACCAAAAAATGAAAAAAAAAAAAAAAATTACAAAAAAATAAGTGTTTTTGTCACAATTTTGACTTTCCTGCTGGGTAGAATAAGAATAAATTTTGACTCGATCGAGCGTGTTGAGCTCTAGCTGTCCTTAACTTTTAGAACTACGCGTTCGCGAATCTTCCGCGAAGAACAAAAAAAGATAGTAGTTAAATATGAGTTGAATGCAAACAATGATTATTATGGAAAACTTAAGAGCACATTAGGTAATTTGTGGCTTTTTTCTCCCATAACTCCTAACGAGACTAATAATACTGTCTAATTTTGGAGATTAAACTTAAATCAAAATTTTTATGTCGATGATAGCATACTTTTAGTCTTAGTTTATATTTATAATTAAATTTTTCCTAAAAGACGTCTTCTCAATATTCCGTAAAAAAAATGATGAAAAATGTGGTATAAATAATTATAACTGTTGGGCTGATACAAGTTTGTTACTCTTGCCATGCTCACAACCGATTTGTACAGCCTTCTAAAGAAAATCCCAAGTAAGAATAAAATCTGGAAGACTGTCTAAAAGTTTGCTATTGCACATGCCTGCTCACAACCGATGTTAGCAGCCCTTCTAAAAGTCGAGTGTTACCAATAGCACAGTATGTATGTTTAAATATTAATGTAGAATTAATAAATGTAAGGAAAATCTCTTTTGTTAAATTTAAATATGCTTTGAACTTTAGACTTATTTCATTAGTAAGTTTTCTAAAATAACATGTGTATACGGGAAACCTAAGAGTTTTTTAAACCAAAGGTCTTGAGACCCGATACCTCTCTCTGTGGGGTGTCAAAGCCTGGTCACTTGGCCGCAGAGGATTTGGGATGTGCCGAGACGAAGTCGCTACAAATGGGAATGATCCTCGCCTTCAAACTCATATTCTCGGGTAGAAACATGAAGCTAGAAATTTTTGCAAAATGTTATTCATGGTTGAAGATTCGAAAGGCGCATTCACCTATTATATAAATAATTGCCGGAGTGAAAATTACAATTTACAAATATGAGTAGTTGTAGCATCTTGACTTATAATTTAACGGTGATTTTCGTTTTAAGCCTTGTTTGGAATTAGTGAAAAGTCGGGAACGATGGAATTTATCCCTTTTTGGGGGCATTTTTAGGATGAAATGTTTCTATGTTTTAGATCCCCTAAGAGTTATAAAATACGAACAGTCAAAACCCATGTTATTTAGTTGATAAAAAAGAAAAGGAACAAATACAAAAAAATAGTGGTAGTTAGTGTAAATATAAAAAATGGTCAAAACGGGGCTTTTCGAAGCTATTGATTCTTTCATTCCCCTTGACGAACACTTAGCTACTTTTCGAGGTAATTAGTCGAGGGGATCGAGATTCTTGGTTTTCTTAAGTGTTTACTTATAGCATTGCGTGAGGAAACGACATTATAAGACTCGGGGGGTTGTTATCGTTCTCTAGGGGAATAGGTTGGGAATGCTCGATCAAGATCTAACAGAGGTCTACGGGGTTGAGAGAAGATTCTTTTTGTATTTTTGTTTTATAAAAAGCAGTAAAAATCATGGTTTGAGAGGTTGGTTTATTTAACTAATTAAACTAATTATAATCTAATCTACTGGTGATAACTTTATGATAAAAAGATGTATTTACTTAATCATGTACTACTCCTTAGATTGTTTCTCCTAATCATGTTGCTTTGTCACACTCATGATCATCTGTGTAAGTATTTCCTAAATCATGAACGAATTACACGAACCCGCCGTCTATTTAATATTTTGTTAAGGCAACACACAAGTAAGGTAGTATGAAGACTATTACAAGGCCCCTAAGAGTATATTAATTGCAATTGAAATATCTTAAGAGGGATCAACCATATTGGGGGTAAGGTAGTATGAAGACTGTTACCGGATGGTATCCTTTCTACACACTCGCGTTGACGTCTATGCCAATTTAATATCTTATGGCTAGTTTTCTAAAGCCTAACGTGCACATCCATCACAAGAAGCAACATTAAAAGACCTACAATCTAAGTTTCATACAATCATAAGTAAATACAAAGGAGGGTTTAGCCTAGCATGTTATAAGGAAAGCAAGAACATAAATCAATCAAACAACACATAGACATATTGAATGATTAAAGATAAACAATCTTACTTGATTAAAACATGGATTAAGGTCAGTTACAATAGGGTTTTGAGGCCCTAAAGACGGCCTAAAAGCTGCTGGAATGACTAGGGTTCGTCTCCCAAAAGTTATACAAAGTTACACACCTAAAACCCTAAAATCGGTTTTGTATTTATAAGAAAAGCGACGCGACAACGTCGCTTTGAAGCCATGACGTCGTCGCCACATCGATGATTCTAGATCCTCTTTAAGACGGCTACGTTCTGACGCCGTCACAAAATCCTCGACGTCGTCACTTTACAAATCACGATGTCGTCGCTTTATACTTGCGACGCCGTCTCCACACTCTGTATGCGTGGTTCTTCAAGATACTTGGTGTAGAGTCGTAGTCTTGTCCGTTTCTTCTCCAAATGAGCCCAAGTCACGTGTATTTCCTCTAAATGCCATCCAAGTGCTGAAAACCTGAAAACAAACGATTAAACACATAATCTGGGCATATTTGCATGATTTAGGGGGTTAAATGACCCCGAAATAGTGTATAAAATGACACCCCATCACAACCGTAATAAGCAGAAAAGCTATTTCAAACCGCACTCCCAAACACCCCCTATATATTGCACGTGATTAACTTTACTACAAAGTTTGGCCAAGTTGATTCTTCTTATAAAAGATCAATTTTTTTTATCTTTTTTGGGTTATAAAACGACTTGAGCTTTAGGGAATTTTTAATTCGGGAAGTTTGATGTTTGTTTTGTTGGCGGTTGGATGATAGTTCAGAAATAATATTCTTTGTATTCTTTACATGTGATACAAGATTTTAATCATGGTTTGTTTGGGGTTCAAGTTAACGATCGGGTTTGCTTGTTCGAGATCGAGGGTTTAAGGTTCTTCTAATTAATTCGATTTGCAAGAAAAAGTTTTTTTAGCAAAAACGAGTATATTGCACACGGCTTGTGAGGCTTGTCGGTAAAGTTGGTTAAGAAACAACATGACAAGTTTTTTAGCAAGGAAAAAGAAGAATTACTAGTTCTATAACTAGGTTTGACATCGAAAAATTCGATGGCAAAAATGATTTTGGGTTATGGCAAATAAAGATGTGTGCTTTAAAGGTACAACAGGATGTGATGATGCATTAGAAACATTACCTGTGGACATGCAAGCAGGTGAAAAAGCTGCTTTGATAAAGAAGGCATATAATACCTTTATTTTGTGCTTGGGAGACCGAGTTTTATGAGAAGTTACCAAGGAAACAACTACTGCAAGAATTTGGACGAAGTTAACTAGTCTGTATATGACTAAGCCCTTAGCAAATAGACTGGTATCTGAAAAAAGAAGCTGTACACATATACTATAGAGTGAGTCCAGTTAATCAATATAGATGAGTTTAATAAGTGATATACGAATGAATTGGCGAAAATTAAATTGATACTCGAGATTGAGAAGAAGTGATCATGCAGTATGATGTTTACAGATACGCCATTGCCATCGTCTTACTAAACATTTAGTGGAAACGTTTGTTGTATAGGAGGGTATATCCAAGATAATGGAGGTTTTTTGGCGACTCTTGAATTCAAAGGATTTGAAGAAAAGAACTGAATGCACAACAAAGGAAGAAAGCTGGTGATGGTTATATGTTAGGGGAAGGTTAGTATCATTCAGGTAAATGCTCGAATCAGTGAATAGTTCAATAGTAAAAGTCAAAGTGGTATATGAGGGATTGTTAAACTCATGTGCGCGTCTCATATATCAATACAGAAGTGATCATCAGAAGAGAATACAGTCCAATGAAGAAGTCAAAGTTGTTCTGGTCGGGAATGGTAAATGAATCTGGATTTTGATTCATCTGATGACGCAGGAAACGCCTACTTTAGGGGAAGAAGCCTTGTTGGTTAGTTCGGTGAATGATGACCTGACTGAGAAATAGTAATGGATACAGGTGAGGTCCCTTATCATATGACACCTAAAAGGGAAATTTTTTATAGCTTTAGAGGTTATTTACTGGTGGTTCGGGTTCAGTTAGTTGATAAAAGAACATGCCCCTATCATAGGGACAAGGAAAGTAAGATATAGTTGCATGATGAATCCAGCTTTAAATATACCTGGAAAGATGTCAGGTAATGTTTCCTAAAAAGAGGGTAATTGAATCGCTGTTACAATTAATATTGTATTGATATAAGTAAATAAGCTAAAAGGGCAATTACCGGAGAGGAAGAGTATATAAAGCTAATCCTAAGATAAAAAATATTTTCCGGAAAGCGTAAAGTATTGATGAGAAAATTACCTTTAGGAAAGGATAAAGTTCAAATCGTTCCCGATTCGTTTTCCTAACGAAGCATGAATATTGAAAATTTTGTTTCGGTTCGTGATCGGGTGCTTGAATAATCGAAATTTTGGAATTTGGGATCTAAATCTAATAACATAAAGGGAAAGCATATAAAGGCACGCTAATCTAGGAATTCAAGCAATTTAAAAATCCTAACGACATTTAAATCAATTAACAAAAACTAATTAATAACTAAAAGTAACTAGTTAACCAAAAATATGACAAAATTAAACTCTAAAAACTCAAAATACAAATTTCTTAAACTAAAATGTATTAAACTAACTTTTAATAACAGAAAATATTTTTTTAGATTTTTAAATTAATTAAAACTATTTTTATAACAAAATAAGACTAAAAATTAAACTAAAAATACTAAACTTAATCTTAAAATTTTGAGAAAATTTATAAAAATACTAGATAGTATTCCTGATGTTTACAAAGAAAAATGAATCAAAAAGCTAATACCAATAAGCTGTTAAAAATCTGATTAGCTAAATAAGCTTAAAACTAAAACAAGTATAAGAATTAAATGATGCAAAGGTATAACGAAAAAGACCCAAGGGCGCAGTGTTAAGGTGTGTGTGTGTGTGTGTTGAAGGGGAGGTCACAGGTTCGAGTCCAGTGACCTACCTTTTTGTAAAATCATTTTTTTATTTTTCT
>BQNB010093785.1:2730-26278 GCA_026074375.1 Tanacetum coccineum
TATGTAGTATTTTGCATTTCTGACTTATTTAAGTTTAGAATGAAGACTTGGAAGTATTTTTAAATGAAAGTAGACTCAATTATCTTCGAAATGACGGGTGGCACGACTTCTACGAACTTACGGTTGATTTTATATGATTTTTCGAAGTTTGCCAAAATCTGCTGAAACAGACAGACGACCCCCAAATATATTTGGGGGCCGCCCTAACATTTATGGGACCGCCACCAGTGACCCCAAAGCATGTTTTTTTGTTGAAAATCATTTGGTGACTTAACTATAGAACATAGGACTTTAAAAAGTTGTTCCAGCACATAAATTTCGTGTTTTAGACATCATTTCTACTCTTACGACTTAGACAAACATAAATTGGCACTTTCAAGTTCCTTTGAGAAAATTTTCCTTCAAGCTAGCATACAAAGTATATTTAATAACAAAACAAGTACGAATCAAACAACAAAACACTTTTCATATTTAATCCCTCTTCATGGGTAATTTGATACATGGATCGTACTCTATTTTAAAAACCATTTGTTTTAAAAACTAGAGCGACTTGGCTCTGATACCAATTGTGGAAACCATAGAGGGGGGTGAATACGTTTCCTTTTAAAATATTTAAATCTTTTGTATCAATTATTATATCACTCTCTGTCGGCGGTCCCATAAATATATGGGGGCCGCCCAGTACATCAGGGGGCCGCCCTATTTAAAAGGACCGCCTCCAGAAGAGGTTTTCGCACTAGATTATTTGTATCAAATCACCAATCAAGTTTGACGCAATATGAGAAGTATCAATAATGGATTTCCAATAACTAGCACTATTTACAACGATTCGGGCAACGGCGGTCCCGGCGGTCCCTTATATATAAGGGGGCCGCCGCCTAGACTCCGCTCCCTTTTTTGTCTTTTTGTGGGGAATGTTGTATCTGGTATAGAAGCTTCCATTTTGGGGGGAAAACCAGATTTCAAATTTTATATTTAAATAAAACATTTTTTTTATTAAAAAGTATTTTGTGTTTATTTATTTTTGTGAAAAATACTTTTGTAGAAATGTAATGGTTAAGAAAAAAATATTTTTCTTTGATCATCCTACAAGTTTAATTTGTTTGTACATACCTTATGTGATTTACATCGGGTGCAAACAAATGTCAGTGTTGATGCAGACTTGAGACATTTTAACACCCCTAAATTTACACGCAGCGGAACCAACAAATTGGGTGTTAAATAAAAGTACAATAATCGCAAGAAAAAAAGAACGACTCAACGAGACGTTTTAAAACAAACAACCATTCCATTCCATTCATTCAGAGTTCAAAAGCGTAGTCCCAAGAGATCGTTACCATACATCATAACAGTTGGATATAAACAAATTAAAATTTGTTTTTCATTTAAGGAATGGATTTTTAAAATAATGCACAAAAGGTTAGCGCGAATCCTTCTCTTTATTGCCTCCAAGTCTCCGGACTTTAATTACCTGAGATGAAAAATGCTAAAAAGTCAACATGAGGTTGAGTGAATTTATAAGGATAGAAGATTAGATCAATTTTAAACCAAGATTAAAACTATGTTTGTGATCAAGATATTTAGAGAGCAGAGAATGGGATTTTAGAGGAGTAGAAAGAATTTGAAAAAATCTATGCAAAGCGGAGGGTTAATTTTCAGAAGGGGTTGGACCTTAGTATTTGTTAGTCAGGATCCCCAACGGTCAGCTGGTGTGCAAGTCTTGGTGGTCCATTCTTATTATAGGGGGCCGCCTAGGCCCTAAGGGGGTTGCCCCTAGACTGACGCTCCGATTTTGCTTTTTTGTGCGGAAGGGTTTATCTGACTAGCTGGGCAAGCAGTTTTTTAGGGGGAAAATTTGAATTTCAAATTTTGTGTTTTTAAATAAAACTTATTTTTATTTAATTAAAACTATTTTGTGTATTTTTATATAAGTCTAGTTTTATAAAAATATGATGGATTAAGAAGAAAAATTATTTTCTTGATTACTAATTAAGTTTAATGATTTGTTTATCCTCATAACCTTGCAGTGATTTACGTCAGGTGTAAACCAATGTCCGTCCTTGATGATAATTGAGTCGTCGCGAGATTGTTGAGCATGTATGCATTGATATTTGTGATTACGAGTAACTTGCGCACTTTACGTTTATGTATTACATTTAGTAAATGTTTGTCATCACCAAACATAAAGAGATCGTATAGATTAAATATCAGAATATTTGCACTAACATCTTTATTTTCTTCTACATCTTGTAGAATCCCACAATGACGACTTTGGTCCTTTTGTTTCCATCTTGTTTCATTCGTGTTTTGTCTTATCAACTCAAATATAATTCCCAACAATCTTCCCTAGTTGATAATGACAAAACCAAATAAGCACAAATTCCCCTGAAGTTAATTATACGAATGAAATCTTCCCCCTTAGCTACCATAGGATCTACAAAGTTGCAATCATCAAACTATTATTCCCCTTTTTGTAATCATCAAATCGGGGGACTAAGTTATGCTAACTTCGATCTTCAAAACCACAAACCAATATTACACTTATAATCCAAGGCCTTCTTGTCTCCTACAAATTACCACCATTAGCACAATAAGAAAAATGAACTTGAGTAGTGGACACTCCATAGCAGTACGTAATAATGACTAGTGTAGCAAAATCCATTCACCTCGAATGTAGCATGTAAATGGTTAAACATTTTAAAATTAAGACTTCCTGAAACCATATGTTAACCATTTCTTGAATCTTCTATTCTGTAGCTTTTTGGGTAATAATTTACTGATGAACGATATTAAGTATAACGAACTTGAACTAAGTAGAAAACCTAACTTTGATTTTTTAATCTGCTAATTGATTAAAATCTTTTACTAAAAAAAAAAAAAAAAATCTATGAGATATGAATTGGTTGTAGATGAGATCTGTGTGTTATCATGTGTGTCATCTCCTTCTAATGTGTAGGGTTCACTTTTACAGACCAATGTAAACCTAACATGCTTACAAAACGCGTAAAAGATAATACATATCTTTTCCTACAATTATTCATACATATCTCTTAAACGGTACTAATACTATTTGTAATATTACGGTACTAACTATTCTGAATCTGTACTTAACTCTTCATGTACTGTCAGTATCTACTTAACTTGCGAGTACTAAGTATATAACTAATCGGTACTAAGTTCAGGAATGTATATTTTTTTTCCCCGCAACAATCCTCCTCTTCTAACATGATTGTTGAACTTGTTGTAACTTAATTTTTCTTCAATTATTCTTCTTAAGTTCTTTAAGGATGTATCCAAACACTTTATCCAATCTTGATCTCTAATTAATCATACAGCTATCCATTCTGTACTAAGCAACATGTCTTTTCAGCAACACAGCAACATCTTTTCAGCAACAATCCAACTAAGTTGGCTTTGTAGTTTTTGGCAAAACTACCTGCTTAAAGGATTTGATATTCCTTTTCGGTAGCATTTGGCTCTGGGATAGTAAACTCTCTATTTCAAAATATGGTGAGTTTTCATTACCATACAGTTTTTGGTAAAACTGTCAGACATCAACGCTATTGACTTGTCTTTTACCAAATAAGTTTGCTTTTGGACTTAGCACAATGCTTTATTGCCATAACAGGGTGAATGGTAAACCATATAGTTTTTTAGCAAAACTATCAGCTATGAATATATTTGAGTAGTCTTTACAAGAACCTGTTTGATCCTGGGACTACAACTCTTTCACCATGAAGCAAGGTGAGTTTGAGAACCCTCAATTTTTGGTTAATATTGTCAACATAACAAGATCTTGATTAGTCTTTACCATAAGCGTTTTTGCTTATGACTAGCAGTTCTTATGAATATTATGCGTTGGTGAACTGATGACCATTTCTTTATGTGGTGGTTAGCCAACACTCAAACCCTTCTCAATCCCATTTCTTCTTTACTCTTCATTCAGCTGTTGTTTAATGAATCTTATCAAATCTCATGCTACGTTCTTCTCTTTATACCTCCAAATCCAAGATCTCAAGCATCCTTTGCTTCAAATTCCTTTGAGACGGATACTTCTTTCAAACCATACATATGAATGATTATCCCATCTTAAGCTATCAATATGTAAACTCACATGATTCACTATAATCTTTATGTGACAATCCCTAATTTTGTTGATTATTCCAGAAGTCACTTTGATTCATTTTCTCTCTTTTGTGGATTCATTTATCTTCATAATCTCCCCAAAGAATAACCTCAATTCCCTCAATTGTGAACTTCTGAGTACTGGTTCATCACCAAGTCATACAAGTGAAATAAATCTTGCCTGTCAAAGATATGAAGTACCTCCAATAGATAGTTGAATGCCCTGAAGTTCCCATTGGCTCTGTAAATAACAAGATAGTCTCCATCTGGTGATGATACCTTGTTCAACCTAGCAATGACAAATTTTCTCTCCATTATTTCACTATCTTTGGTACCTTCAAATGTAACAATCTTTAGACACTTTATGTGCTCATCATCACTATCAACATCTGATTATGGTCTTTTCCTTTTCCTAGCGAGCATCTTTATATGACCAACCTTCTTTTCTTTGGTACTCTGCTCTGTCACATCTAGCTTAGCAGGTACCTTTGTTGTGTCTTCTTTCTTTGGAGTTTCTTTAGCAACCTTCTTCTTTAATCTCTTCTGTTCAAGATCTTTTGCTCCTTCATTCATCTCTTTAATCTTTCTTTCATCCTCAGTGGAACCAACAGCAGTGAAACTTTCATCAAACCTTTTCACTTTCTCATATAAAGCTTGTATTTCTTCAAAAGTTTTGTTCTTCAGGTCTGAGTGTTTCTTGTTTCCAACATGTTTCAAATAAGTCATCATCTGATTCCTAAGATGAGTTCTTGTAGGAGGTCTATTCCTTATTGCAATAGCTCTTTGTTCTGCAAGAAACCTTCTTTGAGCTGCAATTGTATCATGAAGGAATTTTGCTCTTTCTTCCATAGTGAACTGCTCTCTCTCTTCTTCTTGAAGCCTTAATGCTAGAAGTCTATCAGCTTCAATTCTTGCTTTGATGTCATCAAAATCTTGTATAAGAGCAGCATTTGTAGCTTTTTCTTCAGCTAATCTTTTCCTTTCTTCTTCTGTTTCCCAATCCTCTTGCATCTTTCTTGCAATCTCCTCATCATGAGCAAGCATCTTAAACTTATTTTCAGTTTCATTGATGTCTTCTGATTCAGTGTCATATTCATCCTCTTCAATCTTTTTCTTGCCTTTCTTGTCATTTGGGATCTATCTTGGATAGAGGCTTTAAAGTTAAAGGAGAGATCTTGTTGAAGTAGGCCTTGGTCTTTCAATATTCTCTACATCTTTCAGTTCAACTCCTTTCTCCTTTTCTCTTGAAACGGCTTTGGCTTGACTCATGTTAAGAAGAACTTGAGCAATAGTTTCATCATCTCTAAAAGTTGTAGGAGTAGGTGTTGGAGTTGTTGGAGTAGCACTTCTTCCTTAGTTTGATCAACAGTACCTTTATCTGGTCTATCAGTACTATCTTTTTCCTTGTCGGTACTATCTTTTTCCTTGTCGGTACTATCTTTTTCCTTGTCGGTACCATATTTTTCCTTGTCGGTACTAAAGGCATCTTCAGTACTAACTTCCTTTTCCTTCCTTTCCTTCTCTTGATTCACCACATATCTTGTCCTCCCCATTCCTTAAGCATCCTCAGTCTCCATATTGTCAATTGCATCATCACCAAGCTCATCAAAAGCTTGATATTTATTTGGACTGTAGGTTCAGCCTGGCAGGATTTCCTCTCCCCACCCCCACCCATGTTTGGTTACAGAATCCTTTTTGCATCCATGTTTTCTTCAAGATTTATTTCCTGCCAATCCTTGCTTTAAGGATACGCTCTTCATCCAAGCTCTGTGGTGTGTGATAACAGGTTTGGCTTTCTTCTTAAGCTTCTTGATCTGTTTTGTTGCCTTGCGATTGTTGAATTTCTTGGCTTGATCAATAACCTAGGTACACAAAGAGTTACATTAGATCATTACACACTTTGGAGTTGTCATGTCCACCCTCTTTCCTGAATGGGATTTATCACTGGATGACTGACCCTATGATTCCACCAGAACTCTCTGGAAATGGAATCTAGGAATATGAAGCAGTTGGTTGAAGGTATAGGTATGGGTCAGACTGAGGCTCAACTAACTTCACTTGGGGTGAGGAGGAGAGGTGTAAGGTGTGGTTCAGTATGGTCTTCTGTTTGTTCACCTATCCTCTGTTGGTTGAACAAACATGTTAGAAAACAGAGGTGTGACTTTCCTTGAAAAATGTTTACTTTTTAACCATAAAGGAGAAAACTTTACTTGTCAAAGCATTAACAGGAAAATGGTCTAAAGGCACGGGCACACTCTTTAGCTGTGTACAATAAAAGTACAGGAAATAAAACGTGGTTACATAAAAAAACTTTTTCTTTGCATCTATAGTGTCTAAGATACATCAAAATTTAATTTAGAAAAAATTATATTTCTGATTAGGAGTTAAGCAAATTACTTGGCAGTGGCGATATTAGTGGGTATTTGAGCCAAGATGTGCTTTTTGAATCTAATTACATTGATATCATTTTATGAAAAAGAAATCTCTATTGGGGCTGAGAATGTAAACAGAGCTGTGGTTTAATTTTTAAACAAAGTTAAATCCCCTTCATAAACCCATGAGCTGAATAGCATTAATTATAAGCTGATTTGGTTAGATATCTAGTCCCATCGGCTATCATCAAATAGTAAGAAGACTTCTTATTGATGCCTTCAGAGATAGACACAGCTTGCCAAACTACTTTGGCAGTAATACATATATCCTAACTGGTTGATTATTTTGGATTTCTTAGCAGACATCCAAATTGTTTCAACTAATTTAGTTGAGGGACTACTGGACTTACAGTGAGAGCTTTGTGAATGGGAGCTTAGCGCAAGATGGACAGTCAATTTAATCTCATGAAACTCTGCATTTCCATCAGTTTTCTCTAAATAGGCGACCATATTGTGTTTAGGGCACGATTCAAGAACAGTCATGATTGGAGATCGTTGGTGAGTAAGAGATTAGGGTTTGAATGAAGGAAAGTAATTGAAAGAGATTACGTGAGAGAACTGTGCAATTGAGATAGATGGGTTTATTACAGGTTTATACAAACCTAAGATCTAAGAACCATTTCAATTTACACTTTTGACCCTTGGCGGTATTTGCTTCAACGTCTCTTATATAATTTTAAAACGGTACTATCTTTGCCAGACGGTTATTAACTTTGCACTGTCGGTACTAAACTTTTGCCAACCCAACGATATGAACAATTTGGCCAACAGCAGTGCTTAAGGCATCTAACGCTACTTCCCATATGACTCTCTAAAAACTAAATAACTCCATGAAATTTATCACTATGGTCATAGATTCTTTGGCACACTGAACATTTTACAAACTATACAACAAATCAATATTGCCTCCCTTTAACTATGGCAGCTTATGGATTGATAGCTCTAATTGCTAACAACAGATCTTATAACTGCTTACTTCAAACTGCCTCTGGTTAAGAATGGTCAGCTAAATTGTCATCAGTGTGCTATTTTAAGCACCTGAATAAGTTTCTTCTCATATGCATCCCTTATGAAGTGGTGCCCAATTGCAATATGCTTTGTTTTGGAGTGAAATACTAGATTCTTTACAATGCATATAGTACTTTTATTATCAATGTAGATCTTTGTGCTCATGAAATTGAACCCATAGTCTAACATTTGATTTTGAATCCATAGAACTTGCCCACAACAATTTACAGCAGAAACATATTCTGTCTCTGTAGTAGAAGTAGCCACAATTGTCTGCTTTTTGCATTGCCAAGAAATAAGTCTTCTGCCAAGAAATTGACAACCTCTGTTAGTGATTTCTGTCAATGATTTGGCTTTCAGCAGATAGTCACTTATCAGAGTAGGCTTCCAAGGTGAAATGAGGACATCTCTAGGATACAAAGGCCCACGTGGGGTTTGCCCTTTAGATACCTACAGATTCTCTTAACAGCACTTAGATGGGAGGTCTTTGGAGTGACCTGAAACCTAGAACTTGCCTATGTCCCTGAGCAACTAACCTTGCCTTATTTCTAACCACAACTCCTCTCTCATCCTTCTTATTTCTGTAAACCCATTTTGTACCAATTGCCTTCTTCCCATAAGGCAAATCTACAAGAATCCAAACTTTCTGAATCTTGAATTGCAGCAGTTCTTCCTGCATAACATCAACCCAACTTTCATCATCAAGTGCTTCAGAGAACTTCTTGGGTTCATTTTGAGACAAGAAACAAGCAAATAAACAATGCTGGAAGTCCTTATGATTATTTCTCCTTTGCTTTTAAATATAACTTACAAAAGCATAGGCTCTAGAACTTTTGGTCACTTTGCTTCTTGTTTGAACTGCTGATTGTGGATCTCCAAGAATTTGAGTTGAAGGATGAATAGAGTTAATCCTTGATGTGGGAATAGGACTGACATTCATAACAGGTTCTAAATTTGTGAAGTCAGCCACTGCACCCTCATCATCATAAGATGAATTGGTAAAAATACCATTAGTAGGATTGTCATAAAATTTTCTCAAGTGTAGTATTTCTGAATCATCTTGATCAGTATTGGTTAGATCAGTGCAGGATAGTCCACCATAAGGACTGGCAGTACTAACTGGTGTACTAACAATATTAAGTATGTTAGTACTGTTAGCTTTAGCAGCTCCTGCTTGTAGAAGCAAATCCTTAGTTTCTTGGGCAAAAAATCCTTCCTGAGAGCTTTAGCTGCATCAGTAAGCATCTGTTTCTTGCCTTTTATAGTCTTTACGTTCATCCAAAAAAGACTTGATCCTCACTTATTCTACTTGCATTGAAATTCAGGAATGCTTGGTAGGTTCTTCACCTGTATTATTTGCTTTTGAGCTCTTGATTGTTGAAGTATAAGAAGACCATATTGGTAGTACAAAGTAATCCTGAGTAGATTCAGCTTCTATTTCAGAAAAACCTGCATCAATATTATCTTGTGTACCTGCATTTTGATTAGCTTTTGTGGACCTGCATGTTTGTTTTGTTAGCACTGATCTATGATCTCACAAGTTGATAATTCATTGAATCAATTAAATATCTAAGATCAAACAGCAAGTTGGTCCTTTTCCTGACAAACATTTGGTTTAATTTTCTAAGAACGTTATGTGCTGTACTTCTTCAAACTCTCTTGGTTTCTAAAGTGTATACCTAAAGCCTTGCTTTGTTGAGAATGCCCAACTAATACCCTTTCATATTATTTCCATCAAAACTTGCAGGTTGGTCAATGTATTCAAGATGGTCACATGGCACCCAAAAGGTTTTATATAGTTATGATTTGAATTATTACAAGTTACATGTTCATAAGGTGTCTTATTTTGAGGCTTTGTTCACTAATACCCTATTAAGGACATAACAAGCAGTACTAACTGCTTCAGCCCAATAAAAGTATTAGTATAAAATATGAATTGCATAGCATAATTTCTAGCGGCCTCAATAAGGGGTCCTGTTCTTTCTATCTTTCAGCAAACTCCATTTTGTTGTGGAGTTCTGGAAAATACTGTATTCCTCTTGATCCTTTTGACCCACAAAAAATTCAATAAAACCCTGTTCTTAAATTATGTAACATTTTCACATATGTATACGTTTTAAACTTTTTGATTTAATTGGTTCTCAGATTTGTTCTTATAATAGTCTAAGGATTCCACTAGTTCATCCTTAGTTCTTAGAAGAACACCCAAACTAAACATGCTAAAATCATCAATGATAACCAGGAAATAAGTTCTTATGGTTTTTAAGCTCTCTTACAGATATGTTGGTCCAAACATATCATATGCCAGAAGCCTGTAAGGGCTGTCTAATAGAGCTCAATAATTTGGCCTTACAGGAGGCCTTATGTTGATTTCACTTTCTGCATGCAACACAAGTGTGGTCATTTTGAAAAATCTTTGAAGGTAAACCTCTTACAAGGTTTCCCTTTATAAGTTTGTTTAAGTTTTTAAAGTTAACATGACCCAACCTCCTATGCCATTTGTTATATTCATCAATTGTGGCCTTTGCAATTAAACAGGTTAAACCTCCAGAAGGAACAAGGTCTCCAATAATTGAAACTGTACATATTGTTTTGTCTAGGGATTCTAAGTAAGACTTGATTTGCATCAGGTAACTTAAATTCATAGAAGATGAGGTTTTTGTCAATCCTTGATTTAAGATAAGACTTGATGCAAATCAAGTATTTAAATCGAGTATTCAATTAAACAGGCTAAACCTCCAGAAGGAACAAGGGAACTAACTCTCAAGTTAGAACTGCTGAGATTTTAAGCCAATTCCTAGCTTAATAGTTTGCTTAATTTTCATCCTTAGTGCTTAATAGGTGTGCCTTTGTACCTGTGTTTGCTTATCATTTTTTTTCCTTTTGCTTATTTTTGCTAAAAATCCAAAAAGAAAAGCCTTTTGTGCCTGGTGCTTTTTTAGCATTCTGTCTATTTCATTAAGCTGTTATGGCTTATTTATAAACATTCAGAAAAAGTTGTAAGTTTTAAAAAGTCTTATTTTGATGTGCTCTTTCAGTTTGTATAAAAAGATTTTTAAAAAAAATTAAGTTTTCAAAAAGGGAGGGCATGGTGGTTGAACCCATGACCTCCCCCTTATAAAGCCAGCACCTCACACGCACACACCAACACCACTTGCCCTGGGGTCTTTTTCAGTTAGAACCTTGCACCATTTTATTGTTATACACGTCTTAAGGTTTAAGCTTATTCGGGCTTTTTGGCTTCTAACAGCTTATCTGTTAAGCTATTTTCCAACTTAGCATTTTTCATTGATTCCTTATAAGTTAAAGTATTTTTTGTAATTTTTCCATATTTTTATAAAATCGTTTACTATTTTTTATAATTTAATTAGATTAAAATACTATTAATTCATAATAATTAAAATAATAATCAGAAAAATAAAAACTTTTTTTTTAAAAATTTTCTTTTTTCATATAGTATCTAGGAAAATTGTTAAAGTTTTCGTAGGGTCATTTTTTCAAAAGTTCACATTTTAAAGAATGAGATTCGTTCCCGTTCTTGTCTTGACTCGTTTTTGGTCCAAACGAACTCCGTTTTTAGCCTAGTGTTTTTTAAACTTTGTTTTTAGTCAAGTAGAATCTATTTTGAGTTTAAAAATTGTTCTAGGGTTAAAATTGCAAAATTTAGGTTTTTGACCCTCGTTTTTCGTGCCCGTCTTAGGTTTTAAGTTATTTAGCTTTCGTTTTTAGGTTTTATTTAATCGTTTTTGCATTTTTAACTTGTAGTAATAGAAAATCAATCATAATTTAGTCATATTCAAACATCGATCATCAATTCGTCATTCGATTTTCCATTCAAGCCTCGTTGGGACTTAACGACCCGGGAATCATACTTCCGGTTACGTATATATTTTATTTTGTGAACTCTTGACCAAACCTTGGCTAAAGGTATTTGGTTGATTGTTTGCTTAAATATTATATATATACATTATTGACGAACCAATGTGCCTTCTACGTACGACCTTAGGAAAAATGCCGTTAGGTCAACGATATGCTCAAAGGTCATTAGAACAATGTCATTAATCATTAGTAATCATAATTCATTCACTATTATAAACTTAGGGCACTTCGTTCATTTTAACTTGCAAGTTTCCCGGTAAACCCGATATTGCGTTTTTGCACTTACGCTTTTAATAACAGACTAAAAACACTTCAAGATTATATAAGTATATAAATTTACTATTAGTATACCTCATACTATACATTTTATGTATTCTTACATTTAAATTTACACATTTTACATCTTCACACTTAAACCTTATAGATTTACACCATTATACTTACAAAAATTATACAAATAATTATTAGACAAATACACACTAAATAAAAACCAAAAATATAAAATTCTTCCCCTCCTTGAGACCCTAAAATCAGACATGGCCTCCCCATGTAGCCAGTCCCCTCATTTTTCTTCCTTTCACACATTATACACTTCATTTTCCTATATTACCTTCGCTTTTTTTTTCACACTTTCTCTTAACTCATCCCGCACACTTCTCCCTAATATTTCTCTCACTAAATCTGAAATTTATCTCCTCCTCCTCCTAAAAATTTTTTCACCATGAAACCACCACTCAATAATCTTGTTTATCACACACTAGTACAAATATGGGATTTGGTCACACATGGGCAAAATGGAACGGCGACACATTCACATTTTTATGTGGCTAAAGGTAACAAAATAGACAACATTTACTAATTAGCCACATATGAAATTTTGATCGTGTGACCATTAGAAATGTATCACCACACATTCGAACATTTATGTGGCTAAAGGTAACTGGTAATTTTTTCCTGATTATTTAGCCACATATGAATTTGGAACGCGTGACAAATACATGTAAGCTTGAAGCATTAGTCACGATATACATATAAATAGTGAAAAATATATGTCACACACTTGAACACTGTGACCAAATGTCATATATGGTCACATGAAGTAATTTTGTGTGTCTAAATCATACAGTCAAGTTTTGTCACACATGATTTAAGGGTGACTTCTATCTTTTGCTAATTATTTAGCCACATATGAATTTGAAATGCATGACAAATGAAAAGTAAGGTTGAAGCATTAGTCACGATATACATATAAGCAGTGACAAATATATGTCACACACTAGGACATTGTGACCAAATGCCATATATGGTCACACTAAACTTTTTGTCACACTAGGGCTCTATTCCTCTTTTCACCTCAAAGTCTTGAAAGACTTGGCGGTGAGAGCGAAAACTTAAATGAGAAAAAGGTGCTTGTTTCCTCCCCCTCAAAATTTCATTATCTAAACAAAACCCCAAACTTTCCCCCCTATCTACTTTCACAACCCCTAACATTCTCTAACCTTCACTTCACAGCCGATTAACATAACAACTTAACCACTGATACACATCACGGCGCACTAGCGACGCCGTCATAAGCGACGTTCATCACGCAACCAAACCAACAAAAGTCTAGTCGAATTAAGAGGTATAAAATTGCTACAATTCATGTCGTTGTTCAATTTCAATTCTCATAAATGTTATTGTTAAATTTGAATCCCAAATATGTTTTGTTTGTTTATACCCTTTTTTATTGTTTCTTGTTTAATTTATTGCTTTTGTTGAAATTTATTGATGTTGCTGTTCAATTTATTGTTTTTTTGTTGAAGTTTATTGTCAAGATTTATTGCTCCTTTTTAATAGGGGTTTGAGTCCTGATTTTCCTATATTGGGATTTTTGTGTATTGCTATCTGCTGTGATAGGGGGTGTTTGTTTCGGCTTATAAAGCTGGCTTATGTATTTTTTAAGTTTGGGCTTAAGTTTCAAAAGCTCATGTATGCTCCTTTTTAATGAGGGATTTTGCGTGTCTTATTGGCATGACTCATGACTATAATCTTTATAATTTGTGAGATTCACCATATATATCTCTCTTTTATAGCTATTAATCTGTTAAACCATTTTAGGAAATTAAGAAATATAAACTGGGAGAACCTAAATCATTTCACTATCTCAATCAATCAAATTGCTACCAACTAGTTGGTATAAATGAAGCTCAAGATTATCTTGACACTAGAAGAGCGATGGATGTTGTTGGAATAAGTGACCATACCAGGTAATAGGATCTTCATATTATGTTATGTTTTGATGCGCTTCTGATTAAACTACTATAACTAGTTCTTCTGTATTTCAGGAAGCAATTTTTAGACTTGTAGCTGCAATTCTCCATCTTGGTAATGTTGAATTTATCAAAAGGAAAGAGGTTGATTCATCACTCTTGAAATATGAAAAATCAAAATTTCATCTGAAGATGACAGCAGAACTGCTCATGTGCATTTTAAACTTATCTTTATGTTTTATGAATATATGTTTTTGTGTGTCTATATATCTACGCATTTGTATTTATTCCTTCTGCAATGATGGTATGCTATATGCAGGTGTGATCGTGCTACGTTAGAGGATGCGTTATTAAAACGTGTGATGGTTACACCAGAAGAAGTTATTAAAAGAAGTCTTAAGCAACTATTAGCAGGGATGGTCTAGCTAAGACATTATATTGCGGCTTATTTGACTCGTACTCTAGTATGTTTATCAAAGAATATGTCGATACTTAAGAGGAACCATTAACATGGGTCTATGGTATTTGAAGGATTCCTGTATTGCACTAACAGCTTTTGTAGATGCTGATCATGTTGGTTTCTAAGATACCAGAAGAAGTACATCTGACAATATGCAGCTATTGGGTGACAGATTAGTCAGTTGGTCATCTAAGAAATACAAAAGCACAACCATATGCAGTACAAAAGCTGAATACATAGTCCTATACGGATGTTGTGCTCAAATCCTATAGATGAGATCATAACTGACAGACTATGGCCTTGGGTTCAACAAAATACATCTATATTGCGATAACAAGAGTGCTATTGCTTTATGCTATAACAACATTCAACACTTCTAATCCAAGCATATTGACATCAGATACCATTTTATCAAGGAGCAAGTGGAAAATGTTATGGTTGAACGATACTTTGTCAGAACAGAATATCATCTAAGAAATACAAAAGCACAGCCATATGCATTACAAAAGCTGAATACATAGTCCTATACGGATGTTGTGCTCAAATCCTATGGATGAGATCACAAATGACAGACTATGGCCTTGGTTTCAACAAAATACATCTGTACTGCGATAACAAGAGTGCTATTGCTTTATGCTGTAACAACATTCAACACTCCTGATCCAAGCATATTGACATCAGATACCATTTTATCAAGGAGCAAGTGGAAAATGTTGTGGTTGAACGATACTTTGTCAGAACACAATATCAGCTGGTAGATATCTTTACCAAGGCATTGGGACGAGAAAGACTTATCTTTCTTATCAACAAGCTTGGAATGAGAAGTATGTCTTCTGAAATGCTGAAAAGTTTGGCAGAAGAAGTAGAAGAAGAGAGATGGTGGCACATATTCTTGTATCCTATGTAAATACAGAAAACTAGAAAAACTCAAAAAGAATTTGTCTTTTATAAATATTTTAAAAAAAGAAAATAGAAAAATATAAAACCAAAAAATCAAATAGAAAAATATAAAATCAGAAAATCTAAAAAATATATTGTTCATGACATGTCTTTTGGAATTGATAATATTTACGGCTTTAGAAATGTCATTTAATAATGACACGGAGCTGTAAATAAAGTTCAAACAGAAGATGTAAATATTTTCAAAACATGTCATTGGCTTGCAGTTATTTTAAACGTCAACCCGGTCTTAATATTAAAGGCAAGTATTTCGTCAAAAAGAAAACTTGGCCTCACAACCAGAATTAAATTCTTAGGTATGAATTTGTGAAGATCTTTATGACTCCTTAGATCGTTATTAAGACTCATCTAGGATATAGTAACAATGATTAATAAACTTGCACAACGGAATAATAAAACAGAAATCAGAGTTACTTCAAGGTTTTCTTTATTCATTATATCCCCAAGATCAAATGATCCTTGAGGCTAAACTAACTAATACATAGATGTTTATAACACATCTACTAACTATCTAACTATGCTAACTAACTAAACGTGTACACACACACGTTTTGTTTTAGTCGACTCTCATTGAGAACACACACTTTTCTGGATACTAAAACAATATGCCTAGACCTCCTTTTATAGCATAAGGAGTCAAGGCTTTACATGGAAACTATTTAAAAGATATTAATGAGTTTGACCAAATCTTTATCTCTTCATCTTTATCTCTTTTTGACCAAATCTTGGTCAAGGCTTTACATGGAAACTATTTAAAAGATATTAATGAGTTTGACCAAATCTTTATCTCTTCATCTTTATCTCTTTTTGACCAAATCTTTATTTTCTTCTACATCTTGTAGAATCCCACAATGACGACTTTGGTCCTTTTGTTTCCATCTTGTTTCATTCGTGTTTTGTCTTATCAACTCAAATATAATTCCCAACAATCTTCCCCTAGTTGATAATGACAAAACCAAATAAGCACGAACTTCCCCTGAAGTTAATATACGAATGAAAACTTCCCCTTAAGCTACCAAGGATCTACAAGTTGCAAATCATCAAATCTTCTTCCCCTTTTTGTCATCATCAAATCGGGGACTAAAGTATGCAACTTCGATCTTCACAACCACGAACCAATATTACACTTCTAATCCAAGCCTTCTATCTCCTCAAATTACCCACCATTAAGCACAATAAGAAAAATGAACTTGAGTAGTAGACACTCACACTAGCAGTAGTAATAATGACTAGTAGTAGCAAAAACCTTCACCTCGATGTAGCATGTAAATGGTTAAACATTTTAACATTAAGCTTCCCCTGAAACCCATATGTTAACCATTTCTTGAATCTTCAATTCTGTAGGCTCTATGTAATAATTACTGATGAAGAAAATTAAGTATAACGAACTTGATGCTCAAGTAGAACAACCTAAACTTGTGTCTTATATCTTGTTTATCCACGCGACGTCGAACTCATACCAAGACCAAAATATAAGTAGATCACAATCTCTTGACAAAATCCTCATCTATGAGACACATATCTAAAGTGATAGCAAATGTGAGCATTGAGCACCATAAGAAAAATCACACACCTTTGCTAGATTCGTCAAGTCTTCGTCACAACGTTATAAGCACGAACAAGTTACCTCCTCCTAAAAGGTATGATAAAACACAAACCCAAATAATTCTACTTTAACTTCAAATAGGTCATAAACAACCTTCTTCGTAACCAATTTAAACAAATAATCCAAAATACAAGCCTTTGAAACTTTTAGAAACATTTAAACAAAAAACCTTCTAGAACAGAAACTTTGACACATCTTTTCTTCATAAAGTCAACACCAACAAAAACCTTGAACAACCCTAGATATCGAGAGCCACGAGGCTCTGATACCAATTGTGGAGATCTTTATGACCCCTTAGATCGTTATTAAGACTCATCTAGGATATAGTAACAATGATTAATAAACTTGCACAGCGGAATAATAAAACAAAAATCAAAGTTACTTCAAGGTTTTCTTTATTCATTATATCCCCAAGATCAAATGATCCTTGAGGTTAAACTAACTAAAACATAGATGTCTATAACACATCTACTAACTATCTAACTATGCTAACTAACTAAACGTGTACACACACACGTTTTGTTTTAGTCGACTCTCATTGAGAACACGCACTTTTCTGGATACTAAAACAATATGCCTAAAACTCCTTTTATAGCATAAGGAGTCAAGGCTTTACAAGGAAACTATTTAAAAGATATTAATGAGTTTGACCAAATCTTTATCTTTTCATCTTTATCTCTTTTTGACCAAATCTTGGTCAAGGCTTTACATGGAAACTATTTAAAAGATATTAATAAGTTTGACCAAATCTTTATCTCTTTTTGACCAAATCTTTATTTTCTCCTACATCTTGTAGAATCCCACAATGATGACTTTGGTATTTTTGTTTTCATCTTGTTTTATTCGTGTTTTGTCTTATTAACTCAAATATAATTCCCAACAGAATTACTTAATATTCATACAAAGGCTTGTGTATACTTTGCTACACAACTCGTGCCTTCTATCTAATAAGTGTACGTGTCAGAGCATTTATTTTTAAAAAAATAAGAGAAATCTTGTTTTTATTGGTGTTGTAATTCAAAAACATGTCACTCATCTCAGTTTCTTATCAGAAAAAGCTTTTTTAAAGAATTTTTTATTGCTCAAACAATGTATACAGCTCTTTAAATAGAAAACGAGACATTATTTGAGGAGGAGAAATGTTTAAATTCTTTCAAAAATGATCTTTTAAAAATGATCTTTCAAAAGTCATCTCGGAATAAAAGAAAAAAGTTTTTAACAATAACGGATCATCAATTAAGGGGGGGTTAATGTATTTTTAACTTAAATGGGTTTAAGATGTTATTTGTTTCAACCTTTAGGGACTAAAAGGCAAAATCTAGGAATGAGATCCTAAGTTTACAACTTTAGGGACTAAGTTTGCCATTTCTATAAATTGTTTAAGCTTTGTGGCAAGTTTTAAATGAAGTTAGAAAGAGTGACAAACAACAAGGACTATATCTGCCAAATGGGAAAGTTGAACCGATTATACCACTCACATGTTCACATTTCGGACACTACACAAAAACAAACACACTTGTCACTCTCTCCTACACATTTAACACGCTTCATAACTAAAATCAAAATTTGTTTCTTAAGCATCAAGGTACTTTCTAACACGTTTGTTACCCCTTAAATATTACTCGCGTAAAAGGAATTGGATTAAAATTCTCATTTGCACTCAAAAACCTTAAAAATTGAATTAGGGTTCATATGAATGAAAGGTGAGATTTTATCTAGTTATGTTAGGGGTTTTTCTTGTTAGGCTACCATGAATACTAGCTTGAAATAGTTTTCAATGATTCTAACTTGTTAGTTAGATATGTCGATTCTTATGAACAAGAATGGTGCAAAATATGTTACTTTGTTTGATAGTTTGTGGGTTTGTGTTCTATTAAATGATAAATGGATTCTTATGCTTAGGTAACATGTTTTAAGCATCTAGGAATTTATTTAAATTCATTTTGGAAGTTCTTACGTGCGAAATATGTAACAATTTGGCATTGTGTAGTCGTTTTTGTGGCTAAGTGAGATGAATATGTTTCGTAGGTCCTCAGATAAGCTTGTAATGCTTCATAGTTGGTTTGTTGGCTAAATGAAATGTGGAATCTTGTGTTGGATCTCGAAATGAACAAAACAGCCTCAAAAGTTGTTTAAATCTTGATAAAAGTGTTTCTGCTATGATTCTTGAACGATATGTGTTATTTGTGATAAACATTGATGATTAAGATGTCGATAATGATCTGTGTTTGCAAAATATGTTAAGTTAAATCGTGCGAAATATGTTAAAACACAATGTGTGCTTAATATGTTTAGAACAAACTGTGCAAAATATGCTGTTACATAAACTGTGCGAAACATGACAGGGATTCAAATCATGTGAAATATGACATCTTTACGAAAAGAAACCCTGCCTAAATTTTTTTAAAATTGTGCGAAACATGACACTTTTGTAATAACTTGCAAAATTTGATATGTTCTCAACTTGACTTGTAGAATGACTTTATGTTATTTGACCTATGATTGAATGTTTGACTTAGGTTGACTTTGACTTGTCAATTGACTTAAACTTTGCCAAAAAGGAGTCTATGAAGAAAGATTTTCAAGACATGCTGCATGAATTGGGGGAAGTTAATCCAACTCATGCATACTACAATGGTTCCAGAACAAGTAAAGACAATGAAGATCCAAGCTGGAATACAAGTTTCAAGACCAAGAGAACTCACAAGACAACTTCAGCTTTGGAAGCGCTTTGGAAGACTTTATTTAATTGTATTTGTACTTGTTAGGAACATTGTAAGTAATTCCGTATGTGTCCACATATTGGGGGAAGATTGTTAGCCTTAAAATATGGTGACATATCCGGAATTACATTAGTTCATTTATAGCGTGACACGTAGGGACTAATAATGACTAGTTACAATAGTTATGTGTCACTAGGACTATAAATACCCCCTCCATACTTCCATGGAGGGGTGAAGTTCACATTTGTAAAAGTGTGTGTGTGTGTGTTTTCTCTCTACCACACACACTCTTCCCATCTCTTTAACCTTTCAACTCTAATAAAATGGCTATACATTTATTTCACTTTATCCAACCTCCATATTAGTTTTAATCCTTGTTCTTGTATGTCATTTACAATCTACATTTGGCATCAGAGCTGCAGGGGTGTGTCGTATCATTTGTTTGTTGTTACTGTTCATCTCGTACTGTTCATGTCATGTTATTGTTCATGTCACTATTCAGTTACTGTTCATCCTGTTAAAGTTTTTCATATTTTTTTCTTTCTTGTGAAAAATTTCATTAATAGGTTGTTTATTGTTGTTATAAGTTCTACCATACATATGTTACATTTTTTTGTGCTTAAAATACAAGAACATATCTGGGTTTATTCTTATGTTCCTGGTTGGGTTTTGAAGAAAAAGACAAAAAAAGGTACAAAAAGTACAGATTGCGTTTTGGTTCACAACTGTTGCGTTTTGGGTATTGAGATTCAAGCCTGCGTTTTGGTTGGTTGCGATTTGGAATTGCGTTTTGATCAGGTACAATGAAGACAAAATTATCTATGCCATATACAAACGAAACGCTGCCCAAATCTAAACTTGGTTGCGTTTTACCCCCAAGACAGGTTGCGTTTTGCTGAGACTATTGCGTTTTGCTAAACCATAACACAAACCGAGTCAACTCGGCTATTACCGAGTTGACCCGGTCAACCCACCAAGTCAAAGACACAAAGAGAGAAACAGATTAACAAAAACAAAAGGGACTCATTCATGCCACAACTAACAAACCACATCAGCCAATAACTTATAACCAACATCAAACCTCAATAAAAATCCATATCAAAGATTAAACCCTTCATCACAACAATCCCACAACAGCCACATCAAATCCATCTAATCAAATAAGATCCCAACGTCACAAAATCATCTCCTCTACATCCATAAAGACTCGAACGAATTAGAACAAATACAAAGATCTCATATTTTTGTTTAACTTTTATCCCAAATCTTTTAAAGATTTTTTTTTGTTGAACTTAATCTCATCATTGATCTTTAAGAGGATACCCTCTCATTTTATGTTCGAAGTTAAAGAAACAAGTATAACAAATTTGTTATATCATCTCTTTGTTTCGATTAAAGGACACTACTAAAAAAAACTGACCTACCTGAGACCTCTCTTATGAGATCTTGAAGACGATTTGAACCTCGTTCTGGAGTAGAAAGACAAAAGGTTTTTTATATGGTGTTTAATTATCTCGATGAAGGAGGAAAGAGGACCTCATTTACTACTCGTTATTAGTTTGAGATTTGAGTAGAAAAGGTGGGATTTGAGTTTATTTAGATGGGAGAGGAGTTGGATCTGTGATGTGGGAGAGAAGTTTCATGACTGCGTTTTTTTTAGTGTGGGAATAGTTAGGGTTGTAAATGAGATAAATTAGGGATTGATAGTTTTATGACCCTATTTTAAGTTTGCTTTAGGCCCTTAACAGAATTTAGAATTAGGCTGGTATGGTTTGGCAGTCGGGTATTATCAAAAACAGTGGATCGGGTCATATCTTAATAATAATGGGTTGGATTCATGCATAAATGAATGGGCTGCACTTAATTGTAAATGATGGACCAGATTGTGTATTTGATGTTGGGCTGGAATTTATAATCATCGAAAATTAGGCTTTATGATTACATGATTATTTCATTTGAGGTACGACGAGACCGAGTATAAAATGCTTTCACGACAAGTTAGACTAGACGATGTTTATTCTTTAACGACATTCAAAAATAACATTCGTCCTAGTTTAACGATAATTAAACAACAACAAACAAACAACAAACATGATACATAACACTAACATAATTCTGAAGAGATTCAATAAATGACAAACGGCTAGAGATTCAGACTACGATGACAGGTGATCACGAAGTTGATTTGGTATCCCTTATTTGAGCTTGAAGTTAGAATTCACGAAGGCGTCTACTTATTTCATCATCGAGACTTTCTTCTATTTTCTATCGATTGATGACTTGCTTGAACGTATACAACTTATGATTAAGACTTGAATTATCTAGTTACCAGCAGTCAGGGGTGGTTGGTTGCAGACCTAGTTAACTATCACTTAAAGGAGTTACATTGTAGTACTTAGTGTCACACGCATAAGACGATGTGGAGAATTTCAAGAGGTGTTGTACTTCTTATACTTTTCTGGTTGGGTATAGAGTACTTATAGATTTAATCTTGCACCGTTCTTCAATCAACAACAGTGCAAGCTTAAGTAACAAATTTGGGGGATTTCACTTCATTTCCAAGTTTGGTATATCGGGTTTACTTCACAAGTGATCACAACAATAGCCGACAGAATACGAGGTTGGTAAGATAGCCAGAGAATTTAAAGGTTAAGATGTAATCAGCAATTCTCACGGGATTCCAAGACAATGGTACTTCACAGTCTAAGCAAAATTCTCAAAGTTCTACAACGACATTCATATACAAGACCTTGATTATACCAAGTTTTCTTGATTCTTGCTTCATCTCCTCTACGGTTTCTGAAGACAAGAGGGTAATGCTTTGTTTGGATTTCAAGATTTGTGCTTAAGACAAGAACTTCTCGAGTATATGGGCGTACACGACAATGATGCTTCCGAGAGTTCGCAACCATCATGGGGGAAAATGTGTACATCCGGGACTTAGTTGACTTTGATGTTACCGTGTCAACTTCCAGGGGGAAGTAGTGTAGACTACTTTACTTAGTATGGTTTATGAAGTATTCTGCATACGTGAGAAGAATTGTTGCTGATTTCTCGCATGCACCCCCGAACGAATATTCACCAAGCCCTAATGACAAGAAGCAGTGGTCGTTGGTGTGGTTTGACTTCTACAAAATTCCGCTGTGCACGTCAATGACAAGTAGAAGATTGTTCAAGCTACTTCAAAGTTTCAGAATCTGCTTAAGATAGGGATGTTGGTTTGGGGGGAAGCTGATTCAGAAACTTCGCCAAAAAGGAGTCTATGAAGAAAGCTTTTCAAGACATGCTGCATGGATTGGGGGGAAGTTAATCCAGTTCATGCATACTACAATGGTTCCTGTACAAGTAAAGACAATGAAGATCCAAGCTGGAGTACAAGTTTCAAGACAAGGAGAACTCAGAAGACATCTTCAGCTTTGGAAGACTTTATTTCTGTTGTATTTGTACCTGATAGGAACATTGTAAGTAATTCCGTATGTGTCCACATATTGGGGGAAGATTGTTAGCCTTAAAATATGGTGACATATCCGGAATTACATTAGATCATTTATAGAGTGACATATAGGGACTAATAATGACTAAGTACAATAGTTGTGTGTCACTAGGACTATAAATACCTCATCCATACTTCCATAGAGGGGTGAAGTTCACATTTGTAAAAGTGTGTGTGTGTGTGTGTGTGTTTTCTCTACCACACACACTCTTCCCATCTCTTTAACCTTTCAACTCTAATAAAATGGCTATACATTTATTTCACTTTATCCAACCTCCAGATTAGTTTTAATCCTTGTTCTTATATGTCATTTATAATCTACAATATATATATATATATATATATATATATATATATATATATATATATATATATATATATATATATACATATATACATATATATATACATATATATATATGTATATAGGGTTAATGTGGTGTAGCTTCTTAAAATTGTTAAAATAAGAAGTAATATAAACCATTGGATCTATTGATTAATGTTAAATGATATTAATGGTGGATGAGTGTTGTTAGTGTAATAAATATCTAGTCAAAGGACAATTTAGTAAATAAACCCAAATTTAATTGCAAGATTAATGCCCCATTTT
>BQNB010093786.1:0-26278 GCA_026074375.1 Tanacetum coccineum
AACGCTTCGTCTACTGTCACCTATATGTCCGTATCTTCTGATTCAAACGGACCATCATCATGGGGTATTCCACTCGTGAATGCAGGGGAGATTCTGACTGACGAGTCTGCACCTACACCTAGATCACCTTAGACTAGGGTCCCTTTTTCTCAAACACGTCTCTGTAGGGCACGAAAGACTGTCCGACTTGAGCCACCTATGTCAGCATCCATAGAGGCATGCATTGCTAAGCATGCTGCCGCACCTGTACCACCCACCAACCCTACCTATGATCAGGCACCATTGGGTCATAGGGCAGCCACGATCCGTATGAGAGATGAAATCCCTGAGGAGGACATGACACCTTGGAGGAGATTTGTACTTACTGCTCCCCCACCTGGGTGTGATGTAGCAGAGAGTTTTGTTGCTGCTAGAGCACCTAGAGGTCAGTATGATTTTGTTGATGTTGTTGAGACAGGACAGGGTTTGATTCATAGTCCTGGTCATGATGCCCGGACTATTGCTAGAGCTACTGACAGAGTAGAGGATGTTGGTTATGTTAGAGCTTTACAGGCTTCTGAGCGTAGGATGATGACTTCTATTGAGGAAGTTAACTTGAGGGTCAGCTATCAGGCACAGGTTCACAGGCAAGAGAGTGAGGATTTCTATACACAGCTTCTTGATGCTCGGACTGACCGCAGAGACATTAGACTCGAGATTGATGTAGTGAGAGGCTAGAGGACTGCTTATGAGATAGAGTTGCATGAGGTACGCCAGGCTTACCTTAGTTCTGAGGCTCGTATGGAGTGGCAGCGCTAGAGAGCTGAGGATGATGTCAGACAGATGATGCGTACCCACGTACTAGAGGCTATAGCTCAGATTGATACGGTGGAGGACACTGACTGTAGTTGTTAGTTGTACTTATCATTTCTAGCTATCTTGTATAGTCTATTAATTTTTATGGGTAACTCCCAACTAATAGACTCTAGTACGTATTTTCATTTTCTGTACTAAATCATTAGTGTTCATTTTGTATCCAAACAAAACATGTATGATTCGACATTATGTTATGAAATGTTGATGTATTATGTTATGGTTAATGTCACTTTATTCATTCTCCATTGTGTTGTGGTGTAATTATTATTATCATATCCATTTGTATCGACATTGTGATTATATCTCACGTACATTGTATTCTTGTGATTCTTAAAATCATGCCTGTAACAAGACAAGGAGCAAACGACGCCATGACTCCAGAATCAATTCAAGCTATGATCGATCGGGCAATCCAAAGAAACTCTACTCATACATAGGATGATGCAAGCCATAATTCGGGTGGAGGACTTAGAAGGCCTGTGCAACCGGCACGTGTCTGTTCCTACACTGAATTCATGAAATGCCAACCCTTGAACTTCGAGGGAACTGAAGGCGTTGTTGGCTTGTCTCAATGGCTCGAAAAGATGGAATTGGTATTTCACATTAGCGGTTGTGCCATTGACAACCAAGTGAAGTTCGCTACTTGCACTCTGCTAGGTGCTACACTAACTTGGTGGAATGGTCATGTGAGGACCTTAGGTCATGATGCTGCCTATGCTATGACTCGGGGAACTCTAAAGAAGAAGTTGACGGACAAATATTGTCCAAAAGGTGAAATCAAGAAACTTGAAATTGAACTGTGGAATCTTAGGGTCAGGAGAAACGATGTTGTAGCCTATACACGACGTTTCCAAGAACTAGCCTTGATGTGCACTAAATTTCTTGCTAATGAGACCGAAAAGATTAACATGTACATCAGTGGACTTCCTGATAACATTCACGGGAATGTCATGTCCGTAAGACCCAAAACTTTTGATGATGCTATTGAGTTGGCCAACGACTTGATGGATCAGATACTCCGTACATATACGAAAAGGCAGAATGAAAACAAGAGGAAGGCTGATGATTCGTCAAGAAACAACCACCAACAACAACCCCATAAGAAGCAAAATGTAGCTAGGGCATACACTGCTGGCCCTGGTGAAAAGAAGGTTTATACTGGGGACCTACCTTTATGCACCAAGTGCAATTACCATCACACTGGGCAATGTGCACCCAAGTGCGGAAAATGCAAGAGGTATGGTCACACTACCACTGATAGTCGGGTCAATACCAACAACAACAACAACAAGAATCAAAAGGCTGGAGCATGCTATGAATGTGGTAATACCGGGCATATAAAGAAGAATTGCCCAAAACTGAAGAACCATGGGAATGGCAACGGGAATGGCACAGCTCAAGGAAGAGCTTATGCTTTGGCAAATTCACAAAGTTCGACAATATACCTGCTACTACCTTTCCACATCACTACTTTGAGTTCACTTCCTACAATCGTCTAGAGTCAAAGATACCGAAGCCAGACAACAATAACAAAATGCAGTACCTGGTACTCACAGGTAACATCTTTCTCCTACATAAAGTTAACTATGTTTTTTTACACTTTTAACAACTATATTTATTCACAAATTATAAAATATGATTGCCAACATAATCATAATCTTAAACAAACTTGACATAAAAATATTTATTAAACCTGATAGTTATAAACTATCTTATTTTATTATACAATACCAAACAGGAACATACAAGACAACATACATTAAGTAGCTTAGAACACACTTAACTTAAACACACATATGTAACAACACATTTATTACCAACACACTTGACAACTCGACATTAAAAACAGAGCATGCACCCTGAAGAACACCCAAAAACCTTCAACATTTCTAAACTCCTAATCAAGCCTCAAACCTCTCAACCTCACAATGAAATTGTTTTTCTCATGCACCTTAATCTGAAGCTCCCTAGCCATCAACATCAAATGAGAAGCCTTTGCCATAACATCAAGTTGCATTTGTCTCATTATCTCAGTACTTTTGAGCACTTCATCAGAGTTATCAAACATTTGAAGCTCAGCGAGATATTCATCTCTCATCCTTACACCTTCCCTCAATTCATTAGACAACTTACGATAATTTTCCATTCTTCTTGAATCTTCATTCACTTCTCTTTGAAACAATACAGATAATTGATCTCTAACATCGTTTGAGTCAGCATCACATGACAACTCTCGAAATAACGTTGTCTAAGAATTAGCCATGTTCCTAAAAAGACACTTAAAGAAAAGAAAAGTGATAGGACTCAGAATGCACACAGCATCTCCTTATATATGTAATTCTGATATACGTGTATAACTTTTGCAACCAACATGTGGCATCCTACTTTGACATGTAAAAGAGGCCACTAATCCAAAATAATCTGATGGCCATGTTACTTCAGCTAACTCTTTGAGAAAAAAATGAAAAAATTAAGTAAAAAAAACAAAATAATAAAATAAAATAAGCATAGACATACAAAAAAGGTTTATATGTTGTTTAATATTTTTTTTCCTTTCCAAGCAGACTATATGGGATGCATCAGATCTATCAGCGGTATCAGTCATTTCAGAGATCCTAACCAAAGCGAAAAAAACACTAAGGACGATCGAGATTGAAAACCTCAAGTAAGTATCCCTCAACAAAAAAAAGGTCGAAACAAATATAGATAGCGAATTTTCCTATAACGAACTTATATTTGCTTCAGTGGAAACATCATCGAACTTATACTTTGGGACGAAATGGCTGAACATTTTGGACAAGTGGACCTTAAAAAAATGGAACAGCCGGTAATCATAGCTGTTAGCTCATGTCGTGTCTCCAAATACATAGGTAATAAATATACAATGTAAACAATAAAATACCTATAACTTTCAAAATAAACTTTCTAAACACACCCACAATTCTAACAATGCAGATTACCAACTAGCCGCAACACCAGCAACATACTACTACTTAAACCCAAACATTCCCGAGGCTGAGACATCACACGCTCTGTAAGAAATCAAATCTCCTACATCTTTAGTAATACAAATTTTTAATACAAAACTTTACCAACTATCAATATGCATGTACAAAGCTAAATATGAAGAGACTTCCCCACTCATAGTGTGTAAATTCCTGTATGAAGACATTGAACAAGAGAAACAAAGGAATAGATTTCCGCTCAAAAGGTTGCTAAAACAAAATCCCCAAAGCTACAAGGTAAATTTCAAAAACTAGACTACTTCCCTTAAATACAATGAATAACCATCGTAACTTCTGACAAATGTCATCGGCAATAATATTCACTGTCGAAGCAACGATCAAAAGCATCAACACCAAAAGGGAATGGTTCTATGAGTCATGCCATTAGTGCAACAGAACTGCATTAAAACAAGCAGACAACTATACTTTCTTAGACCATGGACCACAGCCTGGACCGTTTTTCAGGTATGCTTGCTCAACACCCTATGCTCACACGGCAAAAAAAATCAAAAAAACTAATACATGCTATGCTTGCAAAATATCCAGGTACAAGTTCAAAGCCTACATCACAAACGCTTCAGGAACATCATCTTTAACTTTCTTCACCCCAACAGCTGACAAAATAACGGGTCACTCATGTAAAGAACTGGTCGAAAAATATAAGCTTGCAGACCCAAAAAAGATACCACCAGGAATCTTGGCAATAGAGGGAAAAACAAGTATCTTTCAGTTCCGCTACAGCACTCTTTCACATGTCACATAATTCACTCTAGATGATGTTTTCAGCATCAACACATCCGGTGAGGGCACAAGTTTGGTCACAACTCTTCCTGGAACTGCACATCTCATCACAAACAAAGAATGCTCAGAAGAAGCGAAAGAAACTTCCACATCAAAAGAAGTAACCATAGGTAATCCCAACTTCTCTCACATCTCCTACAACTTATCTTCCTTATTTTCTTATACAAAAAATCCATAATCACAAAACACATTTTCTCTCTTTCAAAATCAAGAACACCAATACCCAGCCCTTCTACAACTACAACAACAAGAAAATCCCAAGAAGAAGATGCCAGAGCATATGAAAAAAGTACGAAAAGGCGTCTCATTCTAGAACCATCTACAGAAACAAAGAAACCAAAAGGAGATTGAAGACTCCATAACCAGTTCAGCGCCAACTAATGTAAGTCCTTAGCCAAAAATATCATTTTTTCTAATACTTTGCTTATTGACTTTAATATTTCCCCAAACATATCACAGCTTGACATCTCATCTAAAATTCACATACCCTCACAAACACAGAAATACACAGATTTCATTCAAAAGACCAGTTACATAAAAATATAAGTGGAAACATAAGGAAATAAATAATAAACATACTGACAATAAACAACGGAAATACAACAAACAGAAAGACACAAACACAAGAACACACGATCGAACACAGAATCGATAACACACTTAAACACGCCAAGCGATACAACAACAATGCGAAAAAACATAAAATACAAAACACTTATCCAACACAACATTACACAACACAACGACAGAAATGCATTTATTCAAGCCTCGCATAACACACTAAAGCTTCTCAATGAAATGGTCATTCTCAAAGGCCAACAAGTTAGCATCCATCTCCATGTTACGCAGCTTCCGCATCCACTTATCATCCTTCCATAAATACTCATTTAGAAACTCAGCAGTCTTCGCTGCCGCATCAACACCTGGCACAGAGTCCAACTCTCAGATGAAATCCAGTTTCTCATCGTGCGCAGTCTCCATCTCCTGAAGCAAATCATTCAATCGCCTCGCAAAATTACGATCATCCTCCACAGAATTTTGACAATACAAAACCATCATACGCGGCAAATCCCATCCACCTACTGCATCACGCAAAACTCTACACTTTGGCACAGACGTCATTTTTCACTCCCTTAACAAAATACGAATCTCCATATGCTAGAGTTAGTACTCCTTAAACAGACGTAAAAAAGAGGGCCACATGTTTATTGGATTTTGTTTGTTAGCTCTCTGTATGAATGCACACTAGAATCCTTCCAACCCCTACAACAATAACATGACATGACAACACATAATATCAGATCTTCCCTACAGTTACCATCACAGTCTTCATGTCAAACTTTTCCAAAAGAGGTAAAATATGATAAAAAAGAGATTAATCTCATTCATGCCAACATCGATAATAAAACCACTCTATTACAAATTATGTTATATTGAATACAAGACAAAACAAGTACACACTTATTTGATAATACACATAACAAACACAATAAACATTTCTAGCCAGATACATCACGAAAAAGCATCTGAACAAACACCTTCTCACGAGCCCCTTCTTCTGCTTCCTTTTCCAAATCATGGAACAACTCTATCCTCATATCATCTTTGCTTATCGTATCCTTAAAAAAAGACACCCTGCCCTCACACGCAACAATCATCTCTCCATGCATCCTATTTACTCGAGAAGCAAACTTCCAATCCTCCTTAACCGCATTTTAACAATACACAACCATCATGCTCAACCAGTTCTGAGAACCAACAGCCATCTCAAGCTCTGCACACTTAGACAACCACTCCATTTTTGTACACATCTCTTATACAGTAATCACTCCTTAAATAAGCATAACCAAAGACAAAACTAAAAAACATGATAATCTCTAAAAACATAGAAAAATAAATTCCAACATATTTCACTTTACACGTCCACACCACCTGTCAAAACAAACCAAACACTCATCACAACCAATAACAAAAAAAACATAATATAAACATCCATTTCTATCAACTAGCATCATGTAAAATTAAAACACTACTGACCACCATGAAGTGATGTCCCATCTCCTAAATGAAAATCACTAACTTTTAACCATCACGACTCATACAAAAACAACAATTGCCAACACAGTTTTTGCACACCACTTATAGCCAAAAAAAGAAAGAGACAACAAACCAACTGTGCAATGTGAAATGACAACCCTCTAACACCACCAATGGACATAACTTTGCACAGCACACACATACTTATCTAATACATGCCTTCCTTTATTCTATAACAGGAAACATGGCTATGAGGAAAAGAACTTATCTTTTTGATGATGTCCAGCTAAAACTTTTAAAGCTACAACAATAGCAGCATAAGACATGAAATGAAGAAGAAAGCTTAACTTTTTGATCCAACCAGAAAATGTAACAAACATGTTCTACTAAAACTATTCAATAGCTTAGCTAAATGTACAACACTTCTCTATTAGTGCTATGTTCTCTATGTAAACATAACTTAACTTTCTATCGTCCTGATTTCTCTAAAACATAGTCAAAACAACACGTTTAAAAAAACGCCCCGCAGCAAAGTGCGGGCAAACAACCTCATATATATATATATATATATAATTTTTTTAGAAGACCGGGTTGACCCATTGGTTGAACCGATAACCCGGTGACTCAACCAGGTTGACCCGGAGGTCGAACTGGTTGAACCGGTAACCTGGTGGTTCGAATAGGGAGTATTGAATGCATTATTAGAAGTGTATGGAAGAAGCTATTGGATTTAAGATAGATTGTTTAGTGATTGAATACTTTCCTAAGATACTATCAACATTCAACTTTTCAAGAAGTGCATTGCTAAAGCCTCATACAAAATCATACTACTTATCCTCTTACACATACAATCATATAATATATATTTTTTCCACTTATTATCTCTCTAAATCCAAACCGTCAGTTCTGCCACTTGTCAGGATCCTGTGTGTAGGAAAATTTTATAAGAGGAATTAGCATTTTTGTTTCAAGAATAAGTGATAAATGCTTTATAAATAGCAATGTTTAAAAACGGTTTTTAAAATGACCGGCCGAGCCACCGGGTCACGGTGTAACCGGTTTAACCGGCAGTTCAACCGGGTTTTCCGGCCAAAACCGGCTTCCGATCACCCGACCGGTTCACGATTGAAGCGGCCGGGTCAACTCGGGTTTTAAAACATTGATAAATAGTATAAATAAATTATGAAAAGCTAAAAAATTGTATATAATACACAGTTAATTAATTTTATAAATAACTTTAATCAATTAAATGTAAATTTTAATTTCATAAACTTAATATCTTTTAAATTTCTCTAACAATGTTAAATCTTTTTACTCGTAAGATACGGACGGTTTATAATAGCGTTAATTTGTATGCGTAAATGAGAGTAACTTATAAGTAACTTATAAATAAAGGTATTATTGTATAACAAAAATTACTTATTTTTTAAGTTCTTAGTTTTAAGTTTTAAACATAAGTGATATTGATAAACCGATTTGGTGTGTCGACCACTTTTGCTTTTTAAATGTCATCTGTTTTATAGTCACTTCAATACCGCTAGCTACTACTAGAAATTGTGTAGTATCGAACCACCAATCGTACTCTCAATTTATGCTTGTGGTAAAGTAACTTGAGCTAGTGTCAAGTTGGATAAAGCTCAGGGGATGTTTTAGCAAGTAGCTCAAAGTCCAAGTCATGGCTATATAAGCAAGGTTATTGACTCAGATTGATTCATAACCATAAACTCGTTTCTTTATCTAAACTCACAAAGCTCTTATCCTTCTCTCTCTCTCTCAAATCTGTATATGATCCAATATTGTTTCAGTTGTAATTTGTAATAAAACAATTACTAATTAGGTAATTGAGCCACACCTAATTAGCAGTGGTGGTTGCTTTGTTTATCTTAATTAAGATCAAGACTTGTGATCTTAGTTGTTGTGAGTTGTATTCTGTTCTTAAATTCAGATTCAAGAATTGTTAGTGATTTGATTTAGAATTTGTTCATAGTATCATAACAAGGTCTTACTTCTTGCTCTGAATTGATTTTATAAAAAATTAGGGTTTCATAGAGTTTTGGGGATTTTTTATTTAAAATGTTTTTGGTCAGTTAACGGTTGTTAATTGATAGATCTGGTTTTAATTTGGTTTAATTGTAAGTTTTTGAGAAAACGCCCAATCTTTGAAAAATTAGGGTTTTGTAAAATTAGGGGCTTTTGATCTAAAAAGGCTCTTGGTGATCAATTAACTATTGTTAATTGATTTGGTTGGTAATTTGCTTGGTTCTTAGGAGTTTTGGAGTAATACGCCTAATTCTTGAAATTAGGGTTTATCTGGTTGTTAATTGTGGAATTAAAGATTTTGGTTCTTGGTATTCCTTTGACTAAGTGAATCAAAGGGTAATAAGGAAGTCTTCCGTTGAATTTGTGCTGATTGTATGCTCTGTAACACCACTTACACTCTCTTTTGTAATTTTGTCTTTAAGTTCTTGCATTAGACTGCTGGAGGATAGGTTGGGACACTATTGAGAAGCTGTGTTTATTGATTGGTGGTTATCTGTTATTTTTGGTGTTGAGGAGTGTTGTTTTTTTTTGTCTGCCCTTGATCTGGCACCTTGAGTGGTGTGAATTCCTGGGAACTACCTTCTATCTTTGTTGTTTTATTATATGTCCTCATGTCTTTGCATGTTATACTGATGATGAGTATTATGTATATTCTCATGTTGATTATGTCACTTTCATAAGTAAACTGGATGTTAGTTACCTATTGCATCTGCATCTGAATGATTTAGTTGCATTGACTGTTGTCCTTCTTGCTTTAGAGGGTAAAATTAAGACTCGTTGTATTGATGACACATGTAGAAGGTCTAATACTGATGAGACTTTAGGCAAACAATGAGACAGGGTTAATGCAATTGTTGAGGAACTATATCTTGGAAAAAAAATTCAAAAGGACTTCTTATGTTTGGAAAGAATTAAAAGAAACTTATGATAAGGTTGATAAGTCTACGACTTTTAATTTGCATCATAAAATAAACTCTCAAAGTCAAAATAGGTCATAAGTAGTTGAAGACTACCATAAACTGAATGCTCTATGGAAACAGTTTGATGCTTTGGTGCAATTACCTAGTTGTACTTGTCATGTTGCTGAGGATTTTAAAAAGTATAATCAATTAATGAAACTAATGTAATTTTTGATGTTATTCGATGATTCATACATGCTAATTAGAAGCACCGTTCTCTTTGGAGATCCTTTGTTTGATGTCAGGAATGCTTATGCTACCATTTCCAGTGAGGAGTCTCATAGGATTGTTACTTGTGGTAGTAGTTTTGGAACCTCTCAAAGGTCCCAGACCTCTGCATTCTCTGCTAATGTCCCTAATAGAGGAAATTTTCAGAGGCTCAAACCTCTGTTAATTTTCCTAGACCACCTACTATGACTAGACCTAATGAAAACAGGATTAGGAGGAATGTTGGGGGGTCCTACTTTGGTCTGTGAAAAGTGTGGTTTCAATGGACATACCATTGATAAATGTTTTAAGATAATTGGATATCTAACTTATTTTGGAAAAAAGAAGGTTGGACAAAATTTTATAGGAAAAAATATTTCTAATAATAATTCTGTTGGCTCTCGTTCTTCTTTTGCCTTTTTCGATGAACAAATTGCTACTCTTATTTCTCTTATTAAAGATAATATAATCAATGGAAAATGTGTACATGCCAATATGGCATGTACTTTTTTAAATTCTAGCAAGTTTTTTAATCAAATTTTTTGATAAGTTCTTTTGCTCCAATAGCTTAATGCATTCAAACCTTGTGTCTAAAGGATTGATTACTGATTCAGGGGCCAATCAACACATGACCTACACTAATAAATTTCTTGTTAATGTCTTGATGTTTCTTATCTTAAGATCAAGGTTTCTCATCCCAATGGGACTAAAGCCTTTATAACTAAAATTGGAAATATGTCATTAACTGAATACTTGACCTTATATGATGTTTTGGTTGTCCCTGAATATTGTGTGAACTTTATGCATGTGCATAAGGTTGTTAGAAACATTAAATTCATTGTTGAATTTGATGAGATGAATTACTATGTGTTAAATCAGGATTTGAGGGTAGGGAAAATTCTAGGGATTGATAGATAGATTGGTGGATTGTACTACTTTGATGGAAATCAAGGTATAAAACTTAAGAGTTCTACTTTTAATAATGTATGTTTTCTTTCAAAACAAACTTGGCATTACATGCTTGGTCATCCTGTTAACCAAGTTTTGAATGTTTTAAAACTTGTTGTATGTTTTGATAATAAAGATTCTAATTAGGTTTGTGATGTCTGTCAAATAGCTAAACAAACTAGAGAACCTTTTCCTTTAAGTGATAATGTGTTAACTGAGTTAGGTGAACTTGTTCATCTTGATTTGTGCGGCCTTATAAAGTCAGTAGTATGGATGAGTTTAAATATTTCTTAACAATTGTTGATGATTTCTCTAGAGTTGTCTGGGTATATTTGCTCAAATCTAAAACTGAGGATTTTGTAAATATCATGTTTTTTATAATTTCATTATAAACCAAAGTAAGAAAGAAATTAAGGTGTTTAAGAATGATAATGGGACTGAATTTGTTAATCAGCAATTTACTACTTTATGTGAGTCAAATGCGATTATGCATCAGACATCTTGTAGTTACACCCCTTAACAAAATGGGATTGTTGATAGGAAGCATAGGTACCTTCTTAATGTTTCTAGGTCCCTTCTCTTTCAGGGAGGGATTCTTTTATACATGTGGACTGAATACATTCTAACTGCTACCTATTTGATTAACATATTGTCTACCTCTATACTGAATGGAAAATCTCCTTATGACCTAGTCTAGGACTAACCTCCTCCTCTCAAGCATTTAAGATCTTTTGGTTGTTTGGTGATGCGTAAATTATTTTAAATTAATTTAATTTCAACTTTTAAATTTATAAAACTCGTTTCACTTTTATATTACAAACGCACTAAGGGGCAGAGAACCCGGTCGTGAGTAGTGTAGGTTTGGTAAATCCGAGGTCGTTCCCAAGAGTAGTTTATTAACGAAGTAAGACAGTTGAAAGACAAAGAAAGAGATTAAGCATTGATGAAAGAAAATAATAAGCTGGAAGGCAATGCTAGAAGGTATATTATTCATGAGTTAAACCAATTAGCTCCTAACTTTTAATTTAGTGCAATGTATTAAAATAATTATTTGAGGTAACAATAAATGTAGATAACCATCCTTGTTTAGTCTATGATCCCTAGGTGGAATAAACCCGCGAGGGGAATTGACCTATTTCTAGTTCACAATGGTTGATTCCTCTGTTTGCTTAACGAAAGGGTAATCAAGACTCGATTGTTTGTAACCTCTAATACCATAGCTAGATCCTAAGATCGAAGCTCACTTCCAGTGGAAGTAAGGGACATACTTATACTGAGGTTAAGCTAGCTTCGATTAGTACAGAAGACTTAGTTTTAATTTTAAGACTAAGGGAACGCCTAATGGGTGTAAGTAGAACCACCAACGAATATGGGTATTTCAATTAGAGAATAGAAAACACTTAAGCGAAGAGGATATCTATGCACTCAAGGGCTCTCACAACCTTAACTCAAAACGTAGACTAAGATCCTACAACAAAAGCAATATCCAGATAACTATACTAATAACCAAGAGAAGAAAGAAACCAAAAGGAATTAAAACAATAATAGTATTAAGGATGATTACACCATGTATAGATCCAGGATAATGTAAAGAACAAGCGTGGGGAATATGTTTGAGTTACAAAAATTCTTAAATCTATTCTTCTCACGTGTTAACAAGATTGCTTGATCCTTCCTCCTTGTTTCTAGCTTTTGCTGACGAAAGTTGTTTTTCTCCCAACCCTTGTAGGGGCTGTGGGAAGGGAGATATGCCAAATGAGCCAGATTTCATGATTTATATAGATTTCGTGGTGGTTACGACGTAACCATAAGTGATCCTTGCTAACATAGACTTTCATGATATGTGTTACAGCGTAATTGTATTGTCCTTGTTATGACGTAACTATGACTAGGATAAGTTATCCTTCTTCAACGCAGTTGGTTACGGTTGGCGTAAGAGTGACGAAGTATTTACGCCGTAACTATGGTTAATAACTAGTCTTGTATGAATAGGGTTACGGCGTAGCTCCTGCGGGGTGGTTACGTCGTAACCTGCCTTGAAAACCTTTACTTGCTTGTTACTTCGTCTAAAACTTTCGTTTCTTGTTCCAATGCTCGTACTCTTCCTGTAGATGAAATATAAAGTGATTAAATATTATTTTCAGGCATTTAGATCTTAATTACGAGCATTTTGGTAGGGAATTTGATACTAAAAAGTATTAACTATTTGATGTTATCAAATATCCCCCTACTTGAATTTTACTTGCCCTCAAGTAGACCTGTTAGAATAATTTATAAAAAGTTTTCCCCAATTTAACTCAAAGAAATGAGTTCATAATTTACTTATGCTAGAAACATCAAAGCCGAACACCTCGCGAAAAGGGAATCAAAATCACTCTACTCTCTTACTAGTCTAAGTGTTTCATTTTTGGGGTGATCACTCAACCGCACTGTCATAGTATGTATTCTATCATAAGCTTGGAAAGTACATAAATCTGTGCCAGTTAGAATTAGGGTCTAAACAACTCTTAAAGGCAACATGGGTGACACACACAAGTTTAAACAGGTGATTGATTCTATCTGATACCACTGATCCAGAAAAGGCGACAAAACCACACATGCTCGGCCAAGTCCATGGGCGAGACACATGTGATTGCTCTTTCCTTAACTCGAGCAGGCTAAAAGGCTAGAGTCATTTACATAGTAGGATAAGACATGGGATACACATTTAATTAGTGTTAGATAAAATAAACACAAAACAAATAGTCTAAATAATTTAAGGTTGTCATAACCGGATACTGTCCATCCATAAGTCCAAGTATCCAAGTGCGAAAATCTGATCCAAAATAATAGGCTACTAGCCCAACCTTCACAATCATACATATGGCTTATAGTTGCACCATCTTATATCTTTGAGCAACCAGATTGCTTATAGTTGCACCATCTTTATATTTTTAACAACTTGTTGGTTTTATAACACGTAACCAACATGAGTATGCTACAGAGGTTTACATTTTTCTATTTTTTTATTACCCCTGTAGCAATGCACATATCCCCCCACTTGAGATGAACAATATCAAAAGTGATGATACAAGGGGGTCTTTATAAATCAACAATGATAGGTCTTCTATGAACGCATAAAATTTCCGAACCCATTTCCTGAACCATGGACTTAAGTAGCCAGAGATTTCAACACAAATAGAATATAGACTACAGGGTTGGCTAAGGCGAAATGTTGTAACAATACATTTAACATAAAGGATTGAAAACAAGGATTGGCTCAACAAGGTGATCTAGGGGTATCTTGCACTAAAAGTAAGTGCAACAATGGGTTTTACACAGGAGGTCAACATGTCAGTGTAACAAGTCAATTAACACACACATAAAGGCTGTTTGGGGTAAATTCGTAAATGTTGCCCTCTTGAACTGTCTATTTGTGTTAATCAATTAGGTCTCGAAATGATGTACATGCCAAGTTCTAAAGTCTACAATACTACCGGCACACTTATATTTTTGTTGGATTTTTGTATAATAGATGAAAATGGAATCATTAGGCTTAACCTCACCAATTGAAATAAAGGGTAATAGTGCGCTCGGCAAAGGTTTCTTCTAGTTTAGTAAGAAAACTTGTTAAAAATTTTAAAAGTGGCACAATTTTCAAAGAAAACTAGAAAATCGAAGGAAAACATAAGTCAAGCGATTCTTATTTCTACTCCCCCCAAACTAGAAATGTACAAAGTCCCTTTTGTACAACATTAAAAATATAAGAGAAATTAGAAATAAGAACTGCAAAATCCCCTTATAAGATTCTTGGAAAAAAGGTCCTCACTCATTCCAAATTCACCTCTCAGGGGAGGATTACGGCGTAACTAAATCGAGCCAGTTACCCTGTAACCTTGAGATAGCTCATCCGTTCCAATTGTAATTACGGCGTAACTACATCGGCCTTGTTACGCTGTAGCCTTGTCAGTTACGACGTAACAGATGAGTTCGTTACACCGTAACTTCCTTCTATGCTCAAAATTCCATTACAGCTAAAACAAAATGGTCAGCAACGAAACATAGATAAAAAGTTTAAATTACATCCTACAAATCCAAATTATAACAGACATAAAAATTATTTGAAAGCATAAGTTGTTTCTTGGTCTAAAAAAACATGAGGAATCACTCCTCGTCCATGTCATTCCTGGGGTGGTGGGAGGTAGAAGGTCGAGCGCCAAGAGTTCCAAACAAGCCAAATGGATTAGTAGAGGCAGTAGGAGCGGTAGAGAAGTCCTGCGGGTTGGCCATGAAATTCACACCTTGCTGAACCCCTAAATCTGGAATGTTAGGAACATAAGAATATCGGGTTTGATCATAGCAGGTGTGGTCGATGTGGTGATGGGAGAGTAGCTGCGACAAGTGATTAGTCTCCCAAGTATGGAACCTCTGCTGCTCTAACCTCATAGCATCGAACTCTCCATAAATCTGATCATACTGCTCAAACATTTCGGACACGACGGCAGTCTCGTCACTCAACTTGAAGATGTTGGTGTCCACATCACCTAGCCTATCATCCATTGCTCTAAGCCTGTTGGTGAAACTCATGTTAGGGTGACGCCTCACACCACCCTCTTCATCCTACGCCCTCTTAACCTCAGCAGTAGCAGCCTCATCCTTACTATCATCAAGCATATCATCTACTAACTCTCCTTGACCTAATGCATTAAACCTACAAATACCTAGCTTAACCAAATTTACTACATTAAGAAGTGTAGTTCCCTGTCCCACGTTAACTGTCCTCATATATGCCTCAGTCATCAAACCATAAAACCAATCAATCCTCCCAATCAAGTGTGCACCAACTATCATGCTTTTCTTCATAGCTCCCTTAGACTTATCAGATAAGAACTTAGCAACATTCTAGGGAACATCAACCAAAGCCCCTCCATCCATGTTGTGCAAAAAAGAATAAATCCTCCAGAGTGACTTTTTCCTTTGCATTGTGCCTACCTGCAACAGACAAGGTAAGCAACCTGTGAACTAAACGATGGATGGGGTTCTTTATGATGGTGTAGGATGAAGGGTGGTGATTTGATACAGATGGTCTATATATATATATATATATATATATATATATATATATATATATATATATATATATATATATATATATATATATATATATATATCCTAAATATCTCTAATTAATTATAGTATAGTGAGTATCCCGTTTGATATAAAAATTGCTTGAGGACAAACAATATTTTTATCTCCCGGATGTCGTATCCCGACGAAGTGTGAATTTGAAAACCTTGCTTCGGTTTGTGATTGTGTGTTTGAATAATCAATATTTTGTGCTTGGTTTCTAAATCTAATAACGCAAAGGGAAAAACAAATAAAGGCAAGCTAAACTAGAAATTTAAGCATAAAACGTTAACGAGAATTAAAAACGAGACTAATTAACCAAATAACACAAATTTAAAACCTAAAAATTCAAAATGCTAAATTTTAAACTTAAATGCATTTAAATAATTTTCAAAATAGAAAATATATTTTTTTGTAACTTTTTTATATTTTTAAACAATTTAAAACACCTTTAATCTAGAAAATTAATAAAAATTACAAAACTATTTTATAAAAATTTGAAAAAATTCCTAAAAATGCTTAACACTATTCATAAGGTTTCTAAAGTAAAATGGCTTAAAAAGCTCAAGCCAAAAAGATGTGAAAAATCGAATAAGCTAGATAAGCTAAAACTGAAAGAGCATATATGAATTCAAGCGTGTAAGAGACTTATGAAAAAAGTCCCAAGGGCGCGCTGGTAAAGGTGTTGGTGTGTTAAGGGGGAGATCACAGGTTCGAGTCCTGTGACTGTCCCTTTTTATAAAACATTTTTCTTTTAATTTTCTTTTTGAAAAAGCTAAGAACTAATAAAAATAAGAAACTTTACTAAAAGCACTTTTTCTGAAACTTAAAAATAAGCTAGAATAAGCTTAAATGAAAATGACAGTTTGGGTTCAAAACTAAATGACATATAAGCTTAACTTGTTTGGACTATTCTTAGACTCAATAAGCAACTAGAAACCTAAATAAGCTGAAACAGACCAAGCCCTAAACCTAATAAGCATAAAAGATTAAAAATAAGCACATTAAATAAGCTGAAAAACATTAAAGAGCCTTTGAGACAGCAGACTTCTTAAAACAGACTTTAAAGGATTTCTACCTAATTTTAAGCTAAGCTACAGGACAAATAAGCAATAGGAATAAGCTAAAAACTAAAAACAGATGAACACCAATATCCAAAAGATACAAATAAGCCAGAATTAAGAAAATTAGTTCAAGAAGTAAGCTAGAAAAGGAAATTGAAAAAGGCAAACACTACTACTTATTATTTTTTAAAATTTTTGAAAATAAAATGACACTTTTGAGCTTAAAATTAAGACTCAAAAGCACAAATAAGCTAGAATTAGTAAGATTGATTTAAAAAATAAACTAAAAAAACAATAGAAAATGACAGAATTAACTTTTATTTTTAGCTTTTTGACACTTTTGTAGCTAAAATTGAAGACTCTAAAAGGATTTTTACCAACTAAAAACTCAAAACAGATGAACTAAAGACTATAATAAGCTAATTTAAAGAAAATTCAACCAAAGTAACACTAAAGTCAGACCACACTCTTTTCTGCAAATAAGGACTTTTAAACAAGAACAAACTACTATTACTTGACTGTTTATGATCCAATTTACTCAAAAGGTTTTCCTAAAAAAACTACTAAGCAAAAACAGATAAATATTGATGTATTTAGAACTCATTTGCACACTTAAACACTGCACCTTAAGCATAAATTTATGAATCCAAGCAATAAGCAGTTTAGGACTTTATCAAGAATGACAGATTTGAGAATTTGATAAACTTAACTAGAAAGCTTAACTACACCTATTCTAAACTTATTAAAACTATTATATAGACTAAATAAAAGCTTATCCAAACTGATTTAATGACCAAAGAGAACACAAGCAGTCTTAACTAAGTTAAAACTGCTTGTGCCAAACACCCCTTTAAATCCTTAAAACCAATTTTTAAGCCAAAACAGGTTCCAAAAAGGTTTAAAACATGAAAACAGATTAAAATCAATGACAAATGATAACAAATAAGCAAAAACCTCAGAAAAATAAGCACTAAATGATGAGCTAAACTAATAAGCTATTTTTTTGGTTTTTCTAAACAGATTTTAGTAAAACTTAGTAAAGCTAAAAACAGATCATGAAATGCTTTAAACTAAATGTGATAAGCTATTTAAAGACAGAATAAGCACAATTAAAGCAGAATTAAGCAGTTTAATAAGCAAAACAGAAATTAAGCTATAAAATGAAAATAGGGAAGTACCTTGATCCTAGCTCAAACAAGGATCAAAAATTGCTCAAAAGAGCTTATCTACAAGCTCCAACTTGTTAAAAACAAGCTGGTAAGGTCCATAAGCCCATCCATGTCTGGCTTATCTTCCAATAATAAGCTGAGGTAATTTTGAGGGAGTTTTAAGTGAAATACTAATTCAGTTAAGCTTTAGAAGGCTTAATCTGAATGAGAGCTAGCTTATGGAGTAATAAAGAGCTTGTTGAGCTTAATAGCTTGATTTTGAATACATTTAAACCATAATTGCATAAAGGAAACACAATCACTTCAACACGAATTTAAATCAAATTGAATTTTATTAATAACCAAAAGAGAGTACAAGCTTTTAAAGAGTAAATTACATTAAAATAAAGACAATAAGCAAAAAGCTACAATAAGCTACTAAAAATTACTAAAAGCTAGATGATTTCCATTGTGTGACAACATCTCTATTTATAGTGATGGAATGAAGCTTCTAGGCTCTTGAGGAGTGTCCAATGCTTCAATCCTAGCCTTTCAATCTTAACCAATCCCCAAGCAATCATTTAGAGTCCTTGGATCATGTGCCAGCTATCATCAACCAATCATTGTACTCAGGATTGCCAGCTTATCATTGTAGTGTCAGACTTGTCAGGAGTTTTCTTCTAGAAGTAGGGGTGCGTGTGTGATTGGTGAGATTGCTTTTACCCTGTTACTCGATTGTGTGAAAATGGAAGGAGGGAAAAACAAGAAAGATGTACAATAATTTTTTCATTGACCCGTGTTTGTAAAACTTTGACTTGGACTTTGAGAAGTGGTGTTGGGCTTGAGTTAGGCCAGGAATGGGGTAATGGTATTAGACTTGGATTTTTGTATAAGGCTTATAATTTTAGGCTTAAAGTTTATAAGATGTTAATCTTAATGGGCTGACCCGGCCCATTAAATGGGTACGGGTTGGCCCATTTAAAGATATATATGCCTTCGGCTTTGATTTCTTGCACTTTTCCAATCTCGTGCTTGGGTTTTTTTCCTTTTTGCTTCATTTTTGTTTGTTTTTTATATATCTAATACATGCAAGACACAATTGACAAAACACACATATACAATGCATTTTTCATATATTATTGGTCTTTTAAGCTCATTTTAATAAGGAAAAATGATATGTAATTAATCACATATCAAAAATCCCCCATACTAAGCTATTGTCGTGTCCTTACGCAATGTCATAAAACACTTAGAAAACCAAAAATTTCAACCCCCTTAGACTAATTACCTCGAAAAGTAGCTAAGTGTTCATCTAAAGGGGATTAGGAAATCACTAGTTTTGAAAAGCTCCCCGTTTTCCCATTTTTATGCATTTATTATTATCATTCATACATATCATAACCTTAAGGATCACGGAAAAAGAAACTCAAAAAGGGTAAACTCATCGTCTTTGATTTTTCACCCGCCTCAAACCAAGCTTAAAACGTAATCATTGTTAAATACAAGTTAAGATGCTAACACTACTCATAAATGCTAATTGTGTATGCATAGTTACTTTTCGCTCCTTTATTCCTAAATCCTCTAAAGATTTTATTATTATTATTTGTGACAAATAAATTAATGTCTTATTCACATAAAGTAAACCCGGTTTAGACCACAATTAGTTTGAAATCCTTTCCTTAAGAGACGATATGGTGAGAATAAGGTCCACATTAAGGTTCTAATTTCGCATGATTTAGGGGCTATCCTTTTTATTTTATCCGAAACAACTCAACTGCGAGTCCAGAGACGGAGGCTTTATTTAGATAACCCCAAAGTCGAAATTTGGCTTTATTCTTATTATTATTATAGCAACATTATTAAACCCCGGTCCTTTAAACAACTGCCACATCGGTATGAGAGCCGACCATGGTCCAGGAGTCTTATTTCGACCTTGGTATTTTCCTCGACCTTTTTGAAGGCTACAACATCGGCAGCGAACCGACCAGATGCAGCAAACTTTTATCAGTCTCGGATTTATTATTCTTATTATGTGCCTTTTTTAGAAGACTGCCACATCGTCAGCGAACCGACCAAAGACAGTAAACCTTTATCAGCCCACAGTTTTTGTTATTTTTATTATTACCTCCACCCTTTAAATGACTGTCACATCGGCATGCGAGCCGACCATGATCCAGAAGTCTTATTTCGGCTTCGGTTTATTTATTATTATTATTATCATAGCCAAATTTCAAGTCCCGTGGTCTTTTAACTACCTAGACAATGGTAGCGAGCCGTCAAGAATCGGTAGCCTATTTCCCCACAACACTGACAAAACCTCGATGTGTACCTTACTTTCACCAGAAGGAATCTCTACGAAGGGATTTAAACTAAGAATAAACCAAAGCAACTTTATTTATTAACAGTTATATAACGTTTATTAAGCTGATGGGAGCAAAAAGCCACAATTAACCTCTATGAGCTCTAAAGAGATCCAACTACTCCACGCTTAGCATCTAACTTATATCAAATTTAAAATCTTTAATAAAAAGATCCGCGAATGCTTAGTCTAATAAAAACAAGCTTTGTATATTTAAAGTCTATCATGGAAACTTGCAAACTCTTGGTTTTTCAAGCTAGAATTTGCGTTTTAAAGCTTCTTGTATAAAAGACTAGCAAAAGCTTAAATTTATATAAATTAAGGTGCAAGCTAGAGCGCAACATGCTTGATCAAGTCAAAATTTTTGCTCAAGAAGACAAAACTACGTGTCAAAACATTTATTCTATTTTTGAAAATTTTTAAATTTTGGCATAAAATCACATATTTTTAGTGGCAAAAACGGGGTTACGTGAAGACAAGGCAAATGCAAGTAAGATCAAATCAAAAGATCCCTCCATACTAGAACTACACATTGTCCTCAATGTGATACTGTCACCCTCATACTAATTTCAAGGCATAATCCAAATATTAAGGAGTCTTTACGTAAATCTAAAGCCGTTTATTAATTATGCTAATAGATAAACGTTAATCAATAAGATCTAGGATATCGGATTACTATATATAAGCATGCTAAGGATTAAAGATCGAGTAAAAGATGGACAAAACCACGAGCACGAGAGTCTTCATAATCCGGGCAATCCTGGACATAAAACACAAAAATACAAAAACACGAGAAAGGAAGAGGCGAGCCTCCTCACATCATACTTATTAATAAATATTATACTAATATATTACTACTAGGGATAAGCATGAGTTGCCACCCACGAAGCGCTTGTTTTTGTTAACCGAGTCACGAGCCTAACTCGACCCCGAATTTATCATGGGGAAGGTTTGGAGATCCGGGACAACCATCGGTGGTATGTCTCCTCCAAAATAGTGTTTAAGTCTATGACCATTCACCTTAAAGTTTGGTCCGTCGGTTTGAGATAATTCGACGGTTCTATAAGGGAAAACTTGAGTAACGGTGAACGGTCCGGTCCAACGGGTTTTGAGCTTTCACGAGAAAATATTTAATCGAGAATTGAAGAGAAGAACTCGATTACCAACGTTGAAGACGCGGTTCTTAATCTTGGAGTCATGAATCTTCTTCATTTTCTCTTTGTAGATTAAAGAGTTCTCGTAAGCTTGATCCCAGAGTTCTTTTAATTCATTCATTTGAATTTTCGGTGATCACCCGCGGTCTTAAGGTCAAAATTGCAATGCTTTAAGGCCCAATAGGCCTTATGTTCAAGTTCGATAGGAAGATGGCAAACCTTTTCGTACATAAGCTTATAAGGATTGCACCCGATGGGTGTCTTAAATGCGGTACGGAAGGCCCATAAAGCATCATCTAACTTATCGGACCATGAAGCTCGATTTTTGCCAACGGTCCTTTCTAAAATACGTTTCAAACCACGATTTGAAATCTCCACTTGTCCACTCATTTGTGGATGATATACAGTAGAAAGACGGTGGGTAACTCCATACTTAAGCATGACCTTCGCGAATTGGTCATTGCAAAAATGAGTACCACGATCACTAATTATAGTACAAGGAGTTCCAAATCAGGCAAAAAGAGATTTCAAGAATTTAACGACGACTCGGGCATTATTAGTGGGGAGCGCTTTCGCTTCAACCCATTTAGACAAGTAGTCAACAGCCACGAGAATGTACTTGTTCCCTCGAGAAGATGGGAACGGTCCTATAAAGTCGATGCCCCACACATCAAAGATCTCGCATACATAGATTGTTTTTTAAGGCATTTCATCTTTTTGCGAGATTTTGCCTTGACATTGACATGAGTCACAAGACTTCGCCATTTCATGGGCATTGCGATAAAATGTCGGCCAATAGAAACCGAAATCAAAGACTTTCTTAGCGGTGTAGTTCGCACCATGATGTCCCCCGGTGGGTCTATTATGGCAAGCCGTGAGGATATCAACGGCTTCTTGGCCGTGAACACATCGCCTAATCACTTGATCCGCACAAATCTTAAACAAGTAGGGGTCATCCTAAAAATAATGATTAACGTCCTTAAAGAATTTCTTCTTTTGTTGGGACGACATCCCTTTCACTACAAATTTCCACGCATGGTAATTTGCAATGTCGGCAAACCATGGGGTACTAGAATCACCATGAAAAGTTATCATTCCGAGGGTCTCGAGAGGAAATGTTTCGGAAATTTCCTTTTTCTCGAGATCATCTTGATGAGGATTCTCTAATATTGATAAATGGTCGGCCGCGAGATTTTCCGCTCCTTTTTTATCAAGAATAATGACATCAAATTCTTAGAGTAGGAGAATCCTCCGGAGCAATCTTGGCTTAGCATCTTGCTTAGCAAGAAGATACTTTAGAGCCGAGTGGTCCGTATACACTATAGTCTTTGATAAGACTAAGTAAGGCCGGAATTTCTCGAAAGCATACACCACGGATAATAATTCTTTTTCCATAGTATTGTAATGTGCTTGAGCATCCATCATGGTCTTACTTGCATAGTGTATAGGCTGAAAATGTTTGGTCATACGTTGCCCCAAGACTGCACCTACCGCATAAACACTAGCGTCGCACATAATTTCAAATGGTAGGTCCCAATCGGGGGCAACTAAAATCAGGGCTTCGGTTAACTTCTTTCTAAGTATATTAAACGCTTCAAACATTCTTTCGAGAAAATAAACGAAGTTTCTTTTTCAAGAAGATGGGTCATCGGCCGGGCGATTTTTAAAAAATCTTGGATAAATCGACGATAAAACCAGGAGTGACCTAAAAAACTTCAAACGCCTTTAACAGAAGTCGGATAAGGGAGTTTAGCTATAACATCAACTTTAGCTCTGTCGACCTCAATCCCGAATTTAGAAATTTTGTGGTTGAGGACAATGCCCTCTTTAACCATGAAATGGCACTTCTCCCAATTTAGAACTAAATTAGTGTCTTCACACCTTTTGAGCATTTTGTCTAAATAGAAGAGGCATGAAGAGAAAGAATCCCCGAAGACTGAGAAATCGTCCATGAAGACCTCCATTGTTTCCTCGATAATATCGTGGAAAATGGCCATCATGCACCTTTAGAACGTGCCCGGAGCATTACATAAACCGAAAGGCATACGTCGATAGGAAAACATCCCATAAAGGCAAGTGAAGGTGGTCTTCTCTTGGTCTTGCGGGTCAATTAGAATTTGAAAATATTTGGAAAATCCATCTAAAAAGCAATAGTATTCGTTTCCTGCTAAACGTTCTAGCATTTGGTCCATAAAAGGCAACGGGAAATGGTCTTTACGAGAGGCATCATTAAGCTTACGGTAGTCAATACAAACGCGCCATCCCATAATTAACCTAGTAGTTATTACCTCATTATCTTCGTTTTCAACTACGGTCATGCCACCCTTTTTAGGCACACAATGAACGGGACTCACCCATGGACTATCGAAGATAGGGTAAATCAATCCGGCATCAAGGAGTTTGATAACTTCCTTTTTGATAACCTCATGAATTTTCGGATTCACCCTTCTTTGATGTTGAACCGTCTGTTTGAAGTCGTCTTCCATTAAGATCTCGTGAGTACAAAAACTAAGGTCGATACCCTTAGTGTCGGAAATTTTCCATGCGATGGCCCGTTTATGTGACTTAAGAACCTTTAAAATGGGCGGCCTTTTCTTCTTCTTTTAATTCTTTAGAAATTATGACGGGTAATTTATTGGTTCCTTCTAAAAATGCATATTCTAAATGAGAAGGTAAATCCTTAAGCTCGAGTTCTGGTGGTTCTTCGATTGAAGGCTTTGTCATAGTAACATCAACTTGCTTAAGGTCGTCATTCTTCATCGAAGGGAGATTCGGAGAAGGATCTTCATACAACAATTTCTCAAGGTAAATAATATCTTCCGCCGCGTCATAGTAATCGTCATCCAAATTAGAAAGTTCTTCCGGGGTACGTAGATAAGTCTCTATTTCTTCCAAAATGAAATCTCCTCCTTCAAAAGGAGTGAACGAGGGGGAGGAAGAAGCGATGATAGGATCCGAAGGAGTGGGATTGCCACTTGTCAAACTATCTGAAAATCCGAGCACTTCTTGAGCATACTCCTCACAAGCAACGTCTATGACATTGACTTGATGAACCATTTCATCATAATAATTACGGGAATATCTCGAAGTGTGCCTGACTTTAAACGTAATGGCTTCATCATTGACTCGAAGAGTTAATTCTTCACCATGAACATCGATTAAAGCTCTTGTCGTCCTCAATAAAGGTCTCCCGAGGATAAGAGGAACCCAAGGATCAACATCGTAATCAACTACAACAAAGTCGGCCGAAAAATAAAACTTTCCTACTTTCACAAAAACATCTTTGGCAACACCTTTTGGATGAGCGACCGATCGGTCTGAAAGTTTGAGTGTCATGCGGGTCGAAGTGAGTTCCGAGAGTGAAAGTTGCTTCTACACGAAAAGAGGCATTAGATTAATGCTAGCGCCAAGATCAACCAAGGCTAAGCACTCATCTAGCTCTGAAAAATCACACGGGATGAGAAATTTGCCGGGGTCTCCAAGTTTTTTGGGCAACTGTTTAAGGAGCACCGCCGAGCAATTCTCATTTAACGGAGTACTTGCTAATTCGAATAATTTTTCCTTATTACTTAGAAGACTCTTAAACATAAAAGCAAACTTTAGCATATGAAGAAAAGCATCCGCGAAGCTAATATCGAAGTGTAATCTTTGAAAGATTTGAAGAAATTTCAACATTTGATTATTAGCCTTTTCACGGAGCTTTTGGTTGTTAAGCCTAGAAGGATAATGTATCGACGGTTTAGGATTAGGCTTCGGAGCAACTTTGGGCTCCGGAATAGGAATTTGGACAACCGGAGGTTGGACGTGTGTGGTACTTTCTGAACTTGTAGTTTGTACCTTGTCCTTTGTCGCCTCGGTTTCACGTTCCACTTCCTTCGGGAGAGGAGAAAGAGTAGGTGGAATTGTAGGTCCATCGTAAGAAACACCACTTCGGGTGGTAATAGCTTTCACGTCACCTCTCGGGTTAGCTACGGTATTACTATAGTGATCCCGAACCCGAGGGACTTTGCTTTTGCATAGTAAGATTAGTTAACATGTTCATTATTTGATTCTTTTGATTTTCTATCTTGTCGGTTCTTGTATCAAGAGAGGATTTGAATTCATTTCGTAATTCCGTCTTAATATTAGTCATTTGAGTTTGCATGGCTCTCAAAGTAGCTTCATTACTTTTCATGTAGTTTGTTAACTCATTCGAAGGTCCAACTTGAGCTTGATAATTTGGAGCTTGAAAATTTGGAGCTTGATAATTCGGAGCTTGAAAATTGTTGTTTCCTTGATTGAAGTTTTGCCCTCTTCCTTGATTTTGATTGTACCGATTGTAGTTTTGATTGTTTTGCACATTCGGGGGAGGAAACTCGGGTGGGCCCATTTGGTTGCTAGCACGATAATTCGGGTCTCCTTGAGGACGATATCCGGGACCTCCTTGATTGTAGGTCCCTGTGGCTGCATAAGCATTAAAAGTGTTGCTATCGGTAGCAAGACACTCATAGTATGGATGCGGTCCACCAAAAGTCACACAAATCTCATATATGGCTTTCACGGAAGCTTGTTGATTAGCCTTGTTCATAAGAACTAATTCCTTAACCATCTCGGTA